>RJWT010030680.1:0-14571 GCA_004365215.1 Cuniculus paca | reverse complement strand
CACCCCGCCGCGGCGCCCATTGGTGGCGCGCGTGGCCAATGAGCGCCGGCGTCCAGGGCCTACCCGGCCGGACTCCCGGGCCGCGGCCAAAACTTGGGGAGATTTTAGAGAGGAGTTTTTTTTTTTTTAAACGCCTAATACTTTTTTTTAACTAACGGATTATTATTGTTGTTTTAAATTTAGCTCTCGGGGCTTAGCTGCTCGGGTTCGCGCCGCGTCCCGGCTCCCGCGCTCGCAGACCTCGCCCTCCGTGCGCCCCGCCGCCGCCTCCGAGCCGGGCCGGGCCGGGCCGGGCAGGGCCGGGCAGGGCCGAGCGGCGCCTGCCCGCGGCGGAGAAGCGAAAGCGGACCGTGCCCGCCGCCTCCGCCGCGCCGGCCCAGCATGTTCGCGGCCGGGCTGGCGCCCTTCTACGCCTCCAGCTTCGGCCTCTGGTCGGCCGCCTACTGCGCACCGGCCGGCCCGGGCGGCTGCGCCTTCCCCGCCGACCCCGCCGCCGCCAAGAAGCCGTCGTTCTGCATCGCCGACATCCTGCACGCGGGCGCGGCCGAGCCGGGCGCGGGTCCCGAGGCGCTGGCCGGGGCCTCGGCCGCCGCGCTCGCCGCGCACCTGGGCTCCGTGCACCCGCACGCTCCCTTCCCGGCGGCCGCCAGGTCCCCGCTGCGGCCCACCCCGGTGGTGGCGCCCCCCGAGGGCCCCGCCGGCTTCCCGCAGCGCCTGTCCCCGCTCCCCGTCGCCTTCCACACCCGGGCCGCGCCGCCGCCGCCCGCGCCCCGGCCCGGCGCCCTGCAGCCCCCGGGCTCGGGGTCCCGCGCGGGCGCGCATCTCGGCGCCTCCACCCCGGCGCCCTCCAGCAAGGACCTCAAGTTTGGCATCGACCGCATTTTGTCCGCGGAATTCGACCCCAAAGTGAAGGAAGGCAACACGCTGAGAGGTAGGTCTCTGTCTCGGTCTTCGTCTCCGTCTCGGACCGCGGGCTGCGGGCTGCGGGCTGCGGGCTACAGGCCTCGGGACCAAGGTCCCGAACCATCCCTGGGCCCCAGACTGCCTTGGGGTGCTTTCGGTGTTTCCACAATTAAGGACAAATGCAGAGGAAAAGGAGTTGTAAGGAAACTACAAAGCTCACCAGCCGTATGTTAAAAAAAAAAAAGATTCTGGAGATTTCCGTGAAAGGATTGGGGTAAATACTTGCAAAAATGACAACCAGTCCTCGGCTTCAAGAATCTGGTACTTAGAGACGGAATTATCCTCTGGTAACCAGGAAAGTCCTGCGAGGGCTCAGTTTCCTTTTCGTTCATCCGACTGGGACCAGATCTCACGTAAACTAAACTCCAGAGTGGGGTGTGGGGGGCACTGGGGGCTTGGATGCCAGAGACCTCAGAGTGGCGTCGGGGGCCCCACCCCGCAGAGCAGTAGACGGGGTCACAGAGCGTTTCAGACAGCCTGCTGGGCGGCCTCGGAGGGCGAGGCTTCTGGACCTCGCTGCAGTGAACCCCAGTCGAAGGCAAGGCGGGCACAGAGGGTCAGCGCGCGTGACCGGGACTGTCCTCTTCCTCTGCAGACCTCACGTCCCTGCTGGCCGGGGGCCGGCCGGCTGGTGTACACCTCGCAGGGCTGCAGCCCTCCGCCGGCCAGTTCTTCGCGTCCCTGGAACCCATGAACGAGGCCTCTGCCATCCTCAGCCCCTTAAGCTCCAACCCGAGAAACTCAGTTCAGCATCAGTTCCAAGACACGTTTCCAGGTATGGAAAACACCCAGCAGTGGCGCGGGTGGGAGAAATGGCGGAGAAGTCTCAGGGCCGAGGCTGCCAGCGGCTGCCTCAGTGTCGCAACCCTGCAACGGGGCCTGGAGACTGAGAGGGCAGAGAGAGAGAGAGAGAGAGCGAGCAGCCGGAAGATTTCTGGGACAGTGCTGAGTGCTGGTTTTGGGGGGTCTGGGATGGGGGGCGGCGAGAGAGATAAGGGACGCCTGCTGACCAGGACAGTGTGTCCAGAAGCCAGACAAGTTGCTTTCCCAGGTCTTTACTCTAGAGAGGGTGGTTTAAAATGAGCATCAAAGACATCGCATATTAACACACCACGATTTGGATAACCACGGACACGTTTTGGTGGCAGGGTTCCCGCTGCGTTCACGGCCACTTGTGGGCGCGCGCACAGGCAAGCAGTAGAAGCTTAGGCCGTCTTAGGCCATCAGCGCGTCCTTGTCTGCCCCTCACACGCCTGCAGTGGCTATGCATTCAGCTGTGTTTCCCTCGAAATTAATCCAGGAGCCGCGGCGTGGCCTCTACAGGCCTTGTGACCCAGTGAGGCCATCGCCGTGTGCACAGCGTCTTGGAACACCGGGCCTTGTGCTCTGTTCCACGCCGCTCTGGGAGCCGGGATTGCGGCAGCTGCCTGGGCACTGAGACGGCCCGGTTCTCACTTCGCCGCACCTGGCCCCACACAGGTCCCTATGCGGTGCTCACCAAGGACACCATGCCGCAGACGTACAAGAGGAAGCGCTCGTGGTCGCGTGCGGTCTTTTCCAACCTGCAGCGGAAAGGCCTGGAGAAAAGGTTTGAGATCCAGAAGTACGTGACCAAGCCAGACCGAAAGCAGCTGGCGGCGATGCTGGGCCTCACGGACGCGCAGGTGAGCCCCCTGGCCACCCCGACAACCCCCAAGCTGCTCCCAGCTCACTCGAGGTCTGGAAGGGCGAGGCCGTGTGGACTGAGGGCTCAGGCCTGAAGGGGGTGGCGACCAGCAGCGAGATCTTCCGGCCTCTGCAGAGCAGGGCCTGGGCTCTGCGTGTTTACTTTGGCCCTTGCTGAGCACCCCGGGAGCCAGCGCTCGGCCATGGAGATGCTAATTACGCCCTGGCGGGCGCAGTTCATGGTAGGAGACAGTTTATTTCAGAAGAGATAAAAACCCCAAAGTCTGGAGGTTGTGTTGGTTTTTCTGCTACCCTTCTTCCCCTCCTCCTTGCCGCTGCTTCGGGATTGTGAAATCCCCACTCTGAGGAAGTGAAAATATCTTTCAAAAAACTTACTTAGCTCCAGTAGGGTGAGGAGTCCGCTTGGAGCAGCCGTCGCTGCAGTCCCCATCCTAAGGGCTCAGGAAGAAAGTCTCTTGGTGCCGCTGGTGGGGACGTTTGAGGGACAAAGAGTGGATTTTCCTAGACCTCCCAAGAGTGGTCAGCGGGTTTGGCCTGCTTGATCGTCCCCCTGAGACAATAGGAAATCTACTGTGCCGCCTGGATCCCTTTTTCCTTGGGTTTAAGAACCCGGCTTTCTTTTCTTTTTCTCTTTTCTGTTTGAGCTTTGACTACAGCAGAGCCGCCTTATTCACCCGCTGTTGCCTTGCTACCCTGACTGTGCCCAGCAAGGCAAGGCCTAAGGCAGGCCTCGGTCCGGGGCTCCTGCCTGGGTCCCTGGGTCTCCATTACTAGGCTGACTCCCAGTGTGCGCGCACTGGATGGCCAGCCCTGCCTTTCCACCAACTGGGGATGTTATTTTTAAAAGAGACAATGGAACTCATGCAGATGTGTTGGGTCCCCCAGGGGGTCTTATATATTCATATGGATTCTCTGCTTCATTCTTAGCCTCTTCCTCCACTTTGCACATCTTTAATTCCAGCATTTTCTGGGGCCCCTGAGAATTAGCTTATGCTTGGTGAGGAGGGGGAGCGGTGCCCAGGAAATCCTCACTGAAAACTAGGGGTGCCGCCACCCTTCTGGGATTAACTCTTTGGGTTTCCTTCTGCCTTTCTGCTTCCCAGTTTCCTCCTGGAGTGATGACTGCTTTGGGTACTGGTGGTGAAGGATAAGGCCGAGCTTGAGTGTGTGTGCATGTTTTCCTGGGTCGGGAGTCCCTAACTTGATTTTTCTGCGGCCCCTGACCAACTCGAGGTTAGAAATGTGGCTTGGACTGCAGGGTGGTGGTGGACCCAGACGTAGCCATGACCTCAGCAGGCTCTTGTATCACTGAGAGTGCTGAAAGGTTCGCCCTGGTCACTGCCTTGGCGTCCAGAGCTTTAGCAGCTCAGGGGCCACATTTCGAGAAGGCTCCTAGGGGCTCCTGGCCTCATTTTCTCTTCGCTGCCTCTCATCCTGTGCCTTGGTCCATGCCTGGCTTTTGGTCGAGGCATGGGGACTGGTCCTGGGACGACTTCAAGGGGTGGCTGGAAGGAGTGTCAGATGAAGCCAGCCCACCGCCGCTCACCCCTGTCCCCTCCTGTCCCCGCACTGCTCAGGTGAAAGTGTGGTTCCAGAACCGGCGGATGAAGTGGCGGCACTCCAAGGAGGCCCAGGCGCAGAAGGACAAGGACAAGGAGGCCGGAGAGAAGGCTTCAGGAGGAGCCCAGGGCGACTGTGATCAGGAAGAGAGGAGCCCCAGCCGCTCCGAGGGGGAGCCGGAGAGCGAGACCAGCGACTCTGAGTCCCTGGACATGGCCCCCAGCGACACGGAGCGGACTGAGGGAACCGAGCCACCTCTGCACCCAACCACGGTCATCAAGGCGTCCACTGCGGCTGCCCTGGTCACAGCTGGCGGCGGTGGTGGTGGTGGTGGCGGCGGCAGCAGCAGCAGCAGCGGAGGTGGCGGTGGTGGTGGCGGTGGTGGCGGCGGCGGCGGCTGCACTTTTGGCTTCAGCAGTGCAGGTGGCCTCGGGGGCACTGGCGCCAGCACCGGCATAGGCAGCAGCACCTCAGAGCTGCTTTCCGAGCCCCAGCCCGCTGGAGGCAGCAGCACCCCCAAAAGTCCTGCACCCAGCCAGGCCCCACCGGCCAGCGGCTTGTAGATCGCAGAGGACAGAGGGCCCTCCCGCCAGGGGCTGGATTCCGAGTGGGCTTCAGGCTGGCGGGACGTGCTGGGGATGCAGAGGCAGTACTGTGTCCTCCGCTGTGACACCTATAGCTGCTCCTGCTCTGGACACCGGCAGCCCACCCTGGGAAGTGTTGGACGAAACCACTCCTCCTTGCAACCAGCGGGGTCGTGGCATAGAGACGAGAGCTGCACTTAGCAAGCCTGCAACTTGTAAATAAAATGTTTACTACGGTTTGTAAAAGGCCCATGGCTTCCTGGGGTGGCCAGGCAGTGAAGGCCTAGGATCTCTGCCCAGGATTTAACCTGGGCCACTTGGGGTGGCTCAGCTCAGGGGGGTGGAGGGTGAGAGCTCGGTCAGGGTCGCTTGCAGTCCTGCAGAAAATGTGCCAGCGAGCGTGCGTGCGCACACACTCACAGCTCAGAGATTCTGATGGTGCAAAGGTCAGTGCCCTATGCCAGTGCCCAGGTTCTGTGCTTAGCTGAGAGGAGTGACCAGAGGTCACAGGCCTGGAGTCTCTTTGGACCAAGGCTGAGTTGGTGTGCAGGGGCGTTGGCGTCAGGGACTTCCCAGAAGGCCGCTGGACCCCTGCATGTCGGGCAAAGCTCCCTTTGACCAGGGATGGGCTGGGGCACAGGCTGGTCTGCAGCATTTTGATAATTGGGCAGCAGCTGTCAGAATAACTGGACAGCAAGCAGGTGACTTGTTCAGGGGGAGCAGAAGCAGGGCCGGGCCTCCCAGCGCCTATGGGGCAGCCACACATCTGTGCACCCCGTCCCCCCGCCCACCTTGCAGAACGTTCCGTGGAATCTGAGCTGGTGCTGCCAGGGCGCCCTGCTCCGCTGCACTGCAGCCGGGAGGGAGGGAACCTGTTGCCTCCGAGCTGCTGCTAGAATGGGCTTCAGGGTGGTTTTTTGCTTGTTTTTGAGGCTCACAGGTGAAACCTCTTTACAAGATCTGTCACCCCCGGGCCCTCACTCCCTCCAACAACTGAATGCGCTTTGGAGAGATGTTGAAACCAAACAGCCATCTTCAACCGCGTTTGGCACTCGGAGGGCGAAGGCACGAGTTCTCTGTCACATCCAGGGTCCAGGCCTGCGCTAGGGTGCTGGTGGCTCCAGGTCTCGTTTTCATCCTCACTTTGGCTCCCTGGAGCCCACTGCAGCCCCGTCTTGCATCTCCTGCGCTGGGCTGGGGAAGAGACCACAGGTGTAGCCCAGGCCGGGAGGATCCCAGAGCTGCTGGCACAGCCAGGCCAGGCCAGCATGCCTGCCAGCCACCCTGAGCCAGCTGAGCCGCTAGAGAAAAGAGTGCGAGGGGAAGAGGGGACCCCGGGCGCCCTGCTATCCATCGGCAAGCAGCAGAGCACCCCACCTAATGGGAACTTGAGCTGCCTGTCGATCCCTGGCTGTTCCATAAAAATCTGGTGTGGGGGGCGCTCCCCTACCTGCATGGGCTCCAGGTGGGCTGGGATCCTTTTCCCAGGCCTCCGCAAGCTCTGGTATCCCAACCGCTGGATTCTCTCTGTGCCTCAGTTTTGCCTGCCACCCAGATTCATTTCCTGTGCTCCCTGAATACTTGAAATTCTGGGTCCGGAACATCCCACGAGCACCGAGGGCTGAGGCACTGGAGTCGCTCCGAGAGTTGAGGGCTCACGCAGGAAGCAGTGTGTTTCTATACATGATCTGAGGAGTTGAGTGGGCTGCATAGGCGAGGCCAGGAGGGGCTTGTGCGGACAGAGGACTGCGGTTTCCAGGAGCTGGGGCCGAGTCTGGAGAGGTGCTGATGCTGCAGGACCGGCTTCCTGCAGGCTGCCTGACCGCGGCAAGGGCCCCTGTTTGCCTCACGGGCTGGAGCAGGCCCCAGCACGGCGCCGGGAGGGAGAGGGACCCCTGCTCCCAGGGAAGGCAGGCAGGCACGGGCTGAGCCCTGCGTAAAGCAGCACTGCACACACAAGTTCCGGTTCTCCAAAAGGCAAAGCAAGGCCTCAGCCTCCTGCCGCTGCTGGCTGGGGCTCCAGTCCTGAGTTTCTTCCTGCGACCAGAGCCCTAGAAGTCGGAGTCGCCTTCCATGGTTTCTTCCTGCTGAGTGGGCAGGGGCCAAAATGGGGGTGCCTGGATGCCCCAGTTTGTCATAGTCGATGTCTTGTCCCCACCAAGGCCAGAGTGAGTAGGTCTCAGGGACATCAAGGCGAGGTCCTGCCTCCCAAGGTGACCAGGCCCCCAAGTGCCGGCCAAAGAGATGGATCACTCCCCACGTCCACCACCCGGAGCCTCTGTGAGGGTCCCGTTGTCGGGGACCCCTCAGACCCCTCCCAACCGTGGCTGGGACGCAAAGAAGCCCAGCAACTCTGCAACTCCAGGATTGCTGCTCCGGCTCTGCCTGCCTGGGTCTGGAGCGATGCTGGCAGGACCAGGCTGCGGCGGTGCAAGCAGGCAGAGGAGTCTGTGGGTCTTTTCCAGGGCTCTTCTTTGAGGCACCTGAGGGCAGCGTAAACCCAGACAGAACCTGGGCTCCACGTCTGGTGCTGGGCAGTGCCCGGCCTGCCGCAGGGATTTCCTGCAGGGCTCTAGACTCCCACCTCCATCTGCCCGGCACTGAGCCTTTGAACTGGAAACCTGCTCGAGATGTTGCCTGGCTGGCTGGCTGGCTGGACAGACGGACGGATGGATGGACAGACGGAGCCCACTTTAAGCAGCCCCCCAATTGGTGGGGTGGCTGGGGGCGAGGCCCCAGGACCTAAAAGGGGATGTCAGGTGGGGGCCGAGGCGGCTCCTCCTCTCCTCCCTCTGGCTCCATCCTTGTCCAAGAAGGAAAGGCCACCTTGGGGGCTGCAAGCCCGTCCCCCGACCCCCGGGGGACACAGAGAGACCACACTGAGGCTGGGGCCAGGAGGACCCTAAAGCTGCAGGACCTGAGTTCGCCCCTTCAGCCTCTGGGTTGGGGGCAGGGACTGCACACTCATCTGAAGAGCAGGTGTTGGGTTTCAGGGAGGAGTGAGCTGGTCTGACACTGGGTCCTGGGCTTCTGCGGGCTTCTGCTTTCCTGAGTGATGGGGCTGGGTGCAGGTCCCGCTCTGCTGGCTGCACAGCGGCTCAGGCTCCGCAGAATCCACGCTGCAGAGGGAGCGGCCCCCGTTGAATCCCCCAAACTAACAGAGCCCTGCCCCCCAGCAGTTCTCAGAACAGCTGGCCGGTGTCCCTCTGCTGTCCTTGCCCTGTCCTTTGAGTGATGAGCCGATTCCCTCACTCAGGGAGGGAGGACACTTGCCCAGGGCTCCTGAGTCTGCCGGAGAGTGAGTGCTTCCCCAGATGCCCCTCCCAACCAGACTCCGATCTGATTATCTGAACACAGTTTTTCTGGAAGAGTGTGAGAAGCTCCAGCACTCAGTGCTGGGTCCCTCGGTTTCCTAGGCGATGACCCTCGAGGAGCGGCAGACCTGGGCCACCTCTGGCTCATGCTCTGTCCCCTGGCGTGCACTTTGGTCGTTTGGTCCGCACGGCCCAGACGGGTGCTCTCGGCTCTTGCTGGTGGTCGCTGTCCTTTGGGATTTGGGATCGAGCATGAGCATCTGTGCCCCCTCCTTCTCCCTGGGATTCCCCCTCTGCCCCGGGAGGACCATAGCAGAGTGCTGGACCGCGGCTGGGGTGGGTGGGGTGAGCCTGCAGTGCAGGAGGAGCTGGGGATGACCCGCCCTCCAGCTCACTAGCCCTGCACCCATCCATCCCTCTCTTCTCAAGGCTGGCTGCCTGACCCCGGGAAACCCATTGAATCAAATTGTTTGGCTTCCCTTTCCTCCACGGAGCAGCAGAGTAGAGTTAAAGGTACCTGGCTCATACACAGCTGTGCCCTGAAAACTCAGAGAGCCGGCTGCAGCCTTCAGTCCCTCATTCCTTCAATGTTTATCGAGGTCTTTGTCAGTGTGCGCGTGGAAGGTGGGGGATGCAGGGCCAGCCTTGCTCTCCACGAAATGCAGCTGCTGGATGCGGTTCTGGGTGTGGAGCGTGGCCCTCTGTACCTGGAAACGTTTTGGGGAACAGGCCAGTACTGGGCGCAGCTGCCAGGCCAGGTGGCCCTGTGTCCCCACTGGCTACCACCACCTCCAAAAGCCAGCAGCCTTTGGGTGTGTGTGGTTGGGAGCTACCCTTGTGAGTTACCAGAAGAAGTCGAACGGAGTTTTCTGATGCTTAGGGTTTGAAGGAAGTTTAGGCAAGTATTTGAGGTGGGGGGGAATTATGTGCCTGCTGTTGAAATTCTGGTACAAATATTGCTTCTGGGATTTTAGGCTCTTAACACCAGTGGGGGAGGGGCCTTTGGGAAGGGAAACAGGAAATTTGTCCTTTGAAGGGCAGAGAGGTGTTTTGTTTTGTTTTGTTTTGTTTTGTTTTTTAGGTGCTGGGGATAAAACCCAGGCCTGGAGCAAGTCAGGCAAGTGCTCCCCAGCCTAGTCACACTCTGGCTGCCTCTGGCTGCTGCTTCTGGGTCCCCTCCACTCTGCCTGCCACCCCCACCCCTCACCCAAACAGGCACTGGAGTCAAACCCAGGGCTTTGGCGCGCTGACCTACATCCCCATCCCTTTTTACTTTTTTTAAATTTTGAGACAGCATCTTACTAAATTGATAAATTGTCCAGGCTGGGCAAGGACTTGTGATCCCCCTGCCTCAGCCTCCTAGAGGGCTGGGCTTAGAGGCCGGGTTCCAGCTTTGATCAGAAGGGCAGGGCTCTGCTTCTGGATGAAGAAAGTCTAGCACCTAGCACAGCTGTGCTAAATAAACGAATAAAGTCATCGCTGTCGCTTTTGCGGCTTTTTATGGGGTCCGCGTGTCCTGGTCAGTCGCGAGCACTGGAGCAGGAGCGCAGTAAGGCCTGGGCTGCAGCAGGGTGACCGTAGACGCGGGTTTGCAGCAGCCGGGAGTCCCAGAGTCCGGAGCTCAAGGGCTCAGCGCAGCAGGACAGATCCCCAGGAAGGCTGGAGCGGCTTGGACAGGCCGTGCGCGCAGGATCACCTCGGAGCTGGGCCCTGCCTGCCTGAGTCCACTGACTCGCCCGGGGTCACTTCCTGAGGTTGAAGAAGCAGGGCCCACGCCGACCACTTTCTGCATCCCGGTCGCGCGCGAGGCCTGGCCACGCAGAGCGCTGGGATCCCGACGCCAGCGAGCGCGGGACCAGGGCCTGAGCCCCGCAGCCTCGCGGCTCGGCTCGGCTCTGCTCGGCGGCGGCAGCTTCTCGGTCTGCGCGCTCCAGCGGCGGTGCCCAGGTTTGCAGTACTGTTTTGTTTCTCGGAATCCAGGCGAAGGGCGCGCCCGGACCAGGCCCCAGCGTTGGGGAGCTCCGGGAACCAGGAAGGAGCGGACGCGCAAGGGAGCCAACGAATGCGCGTTGGGCTGTGCGTCCGGGGCGCGGAGAGCGCGCGGCTGCCGCCTCCCCGGCGATGCCGGCGCGAACCCCGCGGTGTCAGCCGCGCTCCGCTGCGAAGCCTTCGCGCGCCTCGCAGGGTCCCGGGCGGCCGGTGCCACGCGCTGCGGGTCCCGAGCCTCTGCATCTCCGATGCCTGACGCGCCGCCCAGCGCCAAGCAACCACGCAACGGTCCTCGGGCCTCCACGTCCTTGGTGACCCCGACGCCAGCGCCACGCGGTCAGGAGCGTCGCCCAGGCCGCCTGGGTCACCCTCAGACCGAAGGGGGTCTCCTCTGCCTGCCCTCCTGCAGGGTCCGCCGCTGGAGCTGGCTCCTCTCCTAGACCCAAAGCACAGTTTTAGGGCCGGAAAAACGGGGCGAAACGCTACAAAGGAAGAGTGTACCGAGGACCCATGTCGTGGCACAGACCTGAAACCCGAGGCCGAGGCGAGGCCGGAGGACGACTGAGAAGCTCTGCCTGCCGTGGCCGCCTCCGCTTCATCTTCTCGCCCATTGGTTTCCACAGCTCCTGCTCCGTTCTCCGTTTCGCCCTCTCCCTTCCGCGCCTTCTTTCCCGGAGTTGTTCCGGGACTTCAGAAGCGCTGTCCCTCACCCCTCCCTGCCTGCTCAGTCCTGGGGCGGCCAGGCAGTGAAGTGGACCGGACCGGACGGGACCGCGAGGGAGCGCAGGGGTTACAGCGCAGGAACCCACGTCTGGAGAAAGCGACTGAACAGTTACTGTAAAACGAGGGGGTCTGCATGATTCACAAAAAGGAAAAAAGGAAAAAAACCCACAAATGTGACATCCTCCCCGGAGAGGTTGTCCAGAGGCCAGGAGGGACGGGCCGGCGACAGCGTCCATCAGGTCCCTCCACAGGCTGAGCTGGGGGTGGCCTGAGTTCCAGGTTGGGAACCCAGCACCTTGGCTGACGGGGTCTCATCCAGAATTTCAGCAAGGGGAACTCATCTCCTGTCCACCTCATCCCCTGCAGAGGAGAGGGTGTGAGGCTCCCTCTCTCCAGGGGCTCCCATCCCCCCCCAGCTTCCTCCCGGGTTCCCTGGGCAGCAACTGGCCTTGAACTCATAGGAGCCTCCTGCCTCAGCCTCCCAAATGCGAGGGATTACAGGTAGGCACCACCACATCGCCTGGCCAGGACTTTCCCATTCTTGAAGCAGGAGATGAATGTCTTCGCGCCACTTAACTTTCTCAGCCCAGGGCTGAAGGTGCACTCTGCCCTCACAGATGCCCTCTGAGAAGCAGCGAGTTTGGGTAGATCCACCCAGCGACACCTCTGGGAAGGGCTTGCCGTGCCCTGGCCTGGAGCCCTCGAGGGTCTTGCTCCAATCCCAGGCTATGTTTCTCTCTTTAGTCAAGGAAAAAATTCAAAGAAAGGTTTTGGTTTTGGTTGTGTGTGTGTAGGGGGGGGCTGAATTATGCTGATTATTATTTCAAACACTGACCTTGCAAAGTCAGTGTAGCCAGCACAGAGGTTTTTAGTTTTTGTTTTTCTTGTACTGAGGATCAAAGCCAGGGCCTCTGCACAGAGCTACGGCCTGAGCCCTTTCTTATTTTTTATTTTGTGACAGCTAATTTGCCCAAGTAGGCTCCAACTTGCCGTTTTCCTGCTTCGGCCTCCCAGAGTGCTGGGATTCCAGGCCTCTGCCTTGCTTGGCGCCAGCTCCAAGAAATCCTTAATGATGGATCAGGACACTGCACCCCCAGGAAAGCGCATTCCTGGTGTGAAAAAACCAGGTACAAAGACTTCAGCGAGGCGGAGACCCGCACCCCAGCGCGGGCGGGAAGGGGAGGGAGGCGTCAGGCCGCTGTGCGCCTCAGCCCGCGCTCCACCCTCGCTTGGCCTCCCGGCCCCCTGCGCCCTCTCCCCGCCCGGCCTGGCGCGCTGCAGCTCGCGGGCGGCGCGGCCGAGATTTACGGTCTGTGTCCCCGCCGGCTCCAGAGCCCTGAGCGCCGCGCGGTGCCCGCGGGCACCGAGCCCGCCGGCGCGGCCGAATCGAAAGTCCGCGCGGGACGCGGCACGCGCGACGCGGGGCTGCACCGGCGGCTCGAGGCGCGCGCCCTGGTTTCAGCGAGTCTGCCTGGCCGGACGCAGAGTCAGCGCGGTCTGCAGACCCGGGGCCGGTCGCGCCCAGACCGCGACAGCCTCGGTCCCAGGGCCCAAATCAGACTTGGGCACACGGTGTGTCTGGGGCCGGGAAAAGGGGTCGACCTGAGCGAGGGGACCGGTGGTGTCACCCCAACACGTTGGACCACACCAGGGCAAGGGGCTGGGGCTTAAGCCTGGGTCAGCTCAGCATGGGGCCCTTCCTGGTGTTGGACCCAGACTCCTGCACGGGCCCCAGCTGAACTCGCTGCGTGGGGAGCAGCTTTCCAGTTTAGACACAGCAGATCGCTGCGTGCCTGTGTGCCATGCACTGTGGAAGGATTTGTGCTCACATGCTCTTTCGCTCTTAACGAATTCCGGTGGGGTCATTCCTCACATTGCCGTCATTTTACACAAGAGCGAATTGTGTAAGGGCTACGTTAACTTGCCTAAGAAGGCCAGGTTAGCAAGTGGAATTGGGAATAGCTCCCATCTCCCTCTGGCCACAGGTGACATTATCTAAATCATCCGCAGCACTCAGGAAAGAAATGCTTATCTCCAGTCTTATTGAGCACACGCCTGGAATCCCAGTACTCTGGGAGGCTGAGGCAGGAGGATCCCATGTTGGAACTCAACCTGGGTAACAGCAACTTGGCGAGACCCTGTCTCAAAATAAATAATCTTAAAAAGGGTTGCGAATGCAACTCAGCGTGAAACCCTGAGTTCAGTCCAAAGTATTGAGGAAAAAAAAAATCCAGAAGGTAGAGAAAGGTTGAGTCCCTGCAGAAGGCTGGGTGGTCCGGCCCTGGGGAGCAGGCAGTCTCCAGCTCTAGTGCCATTTTAAGGGCCAGGTAATTGGCAAAGTAGATAAATGGGGGCCAGCGAGCAACCCTGACCACTTCCTTCCAATTCACCCTGGGCCAGCATGGGGTCACGGTGCCGCCAGTGCCCAGGACCTGTGTGCACCAGTGCTCAGGACGAGTGCCCGAGGCTCTGACTGTCCTCGCCGTCTTGACACTGGGCACTGGCACCCCCAAGGGTGGGGGTTCTCGGTGCCTGGAGATGTTGGGGTCTGGGCGCCCCAGGAACAGAGGGGGTTGGGTGGAAGGAGCAGGGCGCCTGGAGAGGAGGAGAGGGGAAGACGACAGCCATGGAGACAGGCGAGGGGCGTCTGAAGCATTTCTCACATTTTTAGAGAGGGTGGGCTGGGTTAACAACTGGCTTGGGCCTGGGCCATAAATTAATGGAAGATTTATCCCCCAATCAGGGAAAAGCCATTAGACCTTCTTGGCTCCATCTGTGGGAAAATAACCTCTTTGATTGAGTTGCCCCAGAAGAGCGGCCAGCGTCCCCTGCTCCACGCAGGAAGGGGCCCGGCGCAGGCAGGCGGGACGGGGCCTGTGCTCCCCACGCAGCTTGGGCTTCCATCCCTTGATCAGATCCCCTGCCTGGGGGACACTCCCGTGGCCAACCGGGCGTGGTCATGCTAGCCTCTCCTTGGGTCCCCTGAGGACCCCATGCGCCCTGGGCATGGAGCCAGACACCAGGAACAGGGAGAGGAAAGTGAGGGTGGGGAGCAGAGGGGGCATGAGGCGTCCGCTCCCAACCCAAGCCTGCGGGAGCCCCTCGAGGATCCCTAGGGGTCCTCCCAGAGGGTTCCCAGGGTCACAGCCAGTTCACAGTGAGAGCGTATTGCCTTGTGAGCATAGATGGACTTTCCCAGAGGCCATGTGGCGTGGCAGCCTCATGGCTCTGGTGGCTCGTGGGCTGTCTTCCTCCACAGTGTTTCACAAATGTCTCTGAGTCCCCGGTCACCGCCACAGAAATGCTCTCCAAGACGCTTCACGTTTACGCCTGCGCTGTGCGGCTCTTTGCGGTTCCGATCGCTAGAACGAAGGGGAAAGTCTCTGTGCTCAGCCCCAGCAGCCACGCTTGAATCGCTTCCTAGCTGAAAGAGGCTGGTGGGGGTCCCACGGGTGTGGCTCAGTGGCACAGGGACTGCCCAGTTTGCCCGAAGCCTGGGTCCCACCCCCAGCACCCCTAAACTGAACCAACCCAACCCAAACCACACAGAACCCCAAGCCAAACCCAAGCGAGCCTCCATGACTGCAGGAAGTCCTATTCCTCGGGGCGATGCCTGCAGCAAGTGTAGCTGCATGAACACGATCATCCCCTGGCTCTCTCGGTAACTCTCGGGTTATAAAAGAATTCGGAGGCTCACTGAGGCTCGGGACCGCACCTCCGCGCACGCTGCCGGTGAGCCCCGCCGAAGAGTC
>RJWT010030679.1:0-14574 GCA_004365215.1 Cuniculus paca | reverse complement strand
ATGTTTTCCTTTTGTGGAATTGCACCGCTTGGGTTGGATGCCAGAGATTGCCCTCTCCCTCTTCATCTTGGCATATTCTTGATTTCTTCTACCCCTGAGTAGTGTGGTCCCAGGCACCCCAGCACTGGCCACAACTTCTCCGAAGCTAGGCTGTTTGTCTTTTCTAGCCAGTGCTGGCTACGTATATCTGATGTTGGGTACCTGTGTCTGCACTGAACTGGGGACCAAGCCACCCGGGGTTTGCACGGGAGCAGACCTGGTCAGGCCCTGAGAATCTAAGCTGTTCAGCGATATTGTCTGAAATGCGCGTGGGAGCTGATCTCCAACCAATCAGCTTCCCCGGGTCTGCCCACAACCTGGATCTCCCAAATGACTGTTTTTTTGTTTTTTTGTTTTTTTTCTCCTGGCTTCCTTCAGGCAACTTCCGCGGGTCCGCCCACAACCTGGCACTAACGCCAGTAGTTATCCGTGTCGGCCCCAAGAGGGCGCAATCTGCCCGACTCCAAGATGGAGCCCTGCCGACCACTGTCTCCTGTGGGGTGGGGGTGGGGTGGAATTCCAAAGACTCACCCACTGCCAGCACAGATCTCCACGCCTGCAGCTCTCCTTCACTCCCGCGCCTCTCCGCAGAGACCTCCGCGGTCCACCGCAGCTGTGACCATGACCGCAACCGCGACTGCGCGCGTCTCCAGGCTCAGCAGGTCTTCTGGCTGGGTGAATCCAGCTTCAGGCTGAGGCGCTGCCAGCCACCACCTTCTTGTTTGTTTAAATTCTTTTTATTCTCTTTGTGGGCTTTGAGTCATATTTTAGATTCTTCCTTGGTCCAGGGGACCCACTTACTTCCTTCTTGTCCTCTCCATGATGTGATATTCCAGCATCTGAACTGTTTGTCTCAGAGAGACTGTTTACTCTGCTGCTTACTGTTCCGCCATCTTTAGCTCCTCTCCCGATTGACTCTTCCAAGGCAGAAACATCAAGATGGAAGAGTGTAGTTGAGCAAAACCACTCAGTTCATGGCAACCAAGAAGCAGAGCAGGGGATGGTAATTGATAAGAAGGGCCAGGGACCACATATAGTACCCAAGGTACTCCTCCATGACCCACCCAGACACATCTAGAAATGTACTTTGCTAATCCCTAGGCCAGTGGTGGTGAACCTAGGGGACATGTGCTGCAGTGGGCTGTTTGTATCATAAGAAAGGTTCAGCATCACTGCCCTTGGTCATTCTCAGGCTAATCAGGTTGACAATTAACTTCCAGGCTTGGATGGAATTAATCACTACCACTCACAGTTCACTTATTACCTTCCATATATTCCATATGGCACTCTCGTCTCTGTATGTAGAAAAACACATAGTTGACTCCAGTAGATTTTATAAGACACTGGTACATTAGCTATCTCTGCCAATCTCTGATTGATACATGGTTGGTAATCACTTGCTAAATAAATCTACAGTCTCCGTCCTTAAGCTTGCAAGACAGAATAACAAGTAGCTAAAAAATCCAGGTGCTGAGCACTCTTCTAAGTGCTTTACAGGGACTACCCCTTAATCTTCACACAATCCCTTTCGAGGAAGTCGTTAAGTTCATCTCCCTCCAAAGAAGAGAAAAATTGAGACAAATGAGCTTTTGTAACTTTTCTAAAGTCACATAATTAAAAAATGGAAGAACTAGAATTTTACTTCAAATTCCTTATTTTAGCATCTGAGACCTTCACCACAATTCTATGCTACTCATTTTGCATATGAAAACATGTCCACTAATAAAATGCAACAATTGTCAAACATCATTGGTCTAAGGAGATAATTCTAATACCGTTATGCTAAAAACTTAGGTACAAGACTTCTTATCTTGCCAGACTAGAAAACTGTCTCACTCCAGCTCCTGTGTAATGTGTTCTCTACTTCTCTGGAAGGACTGTTGGGAGACGGGGAATAAGCCAAGTGCCACTTTCCTCAGATCCTAGATCCTCTCTGAGTTGGTGGGGTCATTACAAGACTTGACAGGCTACCCTGTAATTCTGCAGTCAGGGCAGGAATATCTGAGTCCCTGGGATTCTCAGTTCTACTGGACTAACTGCTTCCCTTGTCCTTACAGGGGATGGCAGGGATGAGTGACACCAAAGTGCCATCTAGATGATGATCTCATTACCCAGAAAATCTAGCTATGGTCAATAAATGGACTCTGAGAAAAACCTAAGGAGAGAAGCAGAGGAAGCCACCTCCTTCTCAACCCTCGTTATCAGGAAAACACTGCAGAATGCTTTATGTGTTGGGTTGGCTGGCTCATGAGTCATGAACCAGCTTATTCTCACTGAAGACAGTCAAGAAGGAAATGCTGCTTTGTTGGAGCTGATACAGTAAGTTCCCAACTTAGGAACGTCCAAGTTGTAAATTTCGCAGGTATACTGTGTGAGACTCACTTTGCTGGCTTAGGCACAATTCTGATTTACAAACAACTCTCCCAGAACAGAACTCACTCATAAGTTGTGGACTTCCTGTAAATATCAGCTTCTCTGAGATCTAGGAGCCCTTCTGTTCCCTTTCAGCATCACTGATAAATTACTTTCATACAGCTAAGGGTATCCATCATCTTTGTTTGATGGTACATTCAACTTCAGTTAATGAAACACTTCACCACTGAACAATTTTCATCCAAATATAGAAGCTGAAGAGAGTTTAATTCATGCCTAATTTCAAAGCTGAAGTAGTTGAAGGCTACAGCTGAGCAATCAAGCAGTTGGCAGGGTGAACACTGTAAAAACCTTGACTGCAAAATTTAGAGTGTAAATTCCTGCCCCATAATTTAACATCAATGAGCCCTTTAAACAATCATCGCCAAAATTCCCTCTGGTTTTTGAGGTAGATTTCTTAAATGTCAAAACTGGTGAGGCAAATAATAACCAAAATAACAATACTGTTTTTGGTAGACAAAATCAAAGTTTTTAAGTATTTCACCCATGCAATCCTGATGGGAACATTGCTAAGGCTTTATTTTCCTCAAATTACAAATGAGAAAAATAAAGTTCCCAGGAAAAAATTCATCTGTGCAAAATCACGTAGTTGTCAGCAAGCACTAGAGAAAAGCCTTAAACCTACAGGTAGATTTTCTAGACTACTCTGACACCCTTTTCACTCTACCAGAGTGTCTCTGTCTTGTACTGTACACTGGGTTTATCTAACTGCCCTCAGATGTGAGTCTCTTACCTCTGCCATCTCTCAAACAGAGGGACAATCGGAAGACACTTGAGCTGGGAAGGACTGTAAAAACCAGGTAGCCCCATCTTCTTGTTTTAAGATAAAGAAATCATCAGACAGAGGGTCACACACCTGCAATCTCAGCTACTTGGGGGCTCAGGTAGGAGGATGGAAAGTTTGAGATCAGGCTTAGCAAGTCCTTGTACTGAAGTAAAAAACATAATGGGCTAAGGATGCAGCTCAGTGCAAAGGTCCTGGATTGACTCCCCAGTACCAGAAAAACAATCAAAATAAAAGAAATGAGGCACTGCAACATGTGCCTGCATCCCCTGCCACACCAGAGGATAAAGGAGGAGTACTGCAAATACAAGACCTGCCTGGACAAATTACCCAGATCCTGTCTCAAACTAAAAATTATAAAGGAATGAAGATGTAGTTCAGTGATAGAGTGCTCACTTAGCAGCATGAGTGAAGCCTTAGGTTCAGTACCCAGTATTTTAACAACAGCAACAAAATAAAAATGCAAACAAACAAACAAACAAACAAACAACAAGATAAGAAAAATCAAGGATCAGAGAGATGGGCTGAATTGCTGAGATAAGAGCCAGAGTCAGAATCTGACCTCATTTTTAGCTTTCTGCTACTCCCTGATGTTTCATCAGAAATAGTTTGGCTCCAAACTCTTGAAGTTGTATTTATTTACTCAAGCTACATCTCTCATCACTCACTATGGGACAACTCATAGTTTACTCATTGAAGAGACGTATTCATAGTAAAGGAACTCTTAGCCCCTCAGGGAAGGTAGATGCACAAACAATTATATGTAGTAAGTTGGAGGTTTACACATATGAAATGGATTAGCAACAAAAGCACAGTTAATTATGCCTGCAAGATATAATGGAAGACTTCAGTTAGGAAGTCACAGTTGAGTTTTCAATCAGGAATAATTTACCAGCCAGTTATCTGAGAAAGAGAATCATTTGTGCAAAGAAATGAGGGTTGTGAACCCACACTGAGAGAAACACACCAGTCCTGAGGGGCAGCCAGATCACAGAGGAGCGTCCTGTGAGAAAAGCAGATTAGGAAGAGATGGAGGCACTGTGTGTCTTACCAAGGCATCTGGGCCTTTCTCCCCAGGAATTCAAGAGTGTTTAGAACACAAACGACTGCAGTATAGACTCACAGACAACTCCTTTAGGTGGGTACCATTACCCCCAGCTTTGGAAATGCAGAAACTCTAAAGCACACAGAAATAAAGAACACACTCGGGTCACCCAGCCTTTGTGTGGAAGACAGCATGTGAACCTCCGAGTTCTCCATATGTCTCCATGCCATCTCTCAGAGCAAATGTTTCTGAAAGTGAGAAACTGAGTCCTGAGGTCCCAAAAAGACATATGAAATGGAGAGTACAGAGGTCCTGGGGGACTCTGCTGGCAAGTGCTTTCTGTCCCCAACCTCTTGCCCTTGATCTGCGTAATTTCACTTACCTTCCCTTGGCTCCTGAAAAACATAAGTAAAAGCAGTCATACTTTCCTTGGCCAGTGACCCTTATGGGTGACCCTTATGACCCTTGATGTAAAAGTAGTTGAATGTACTAGGAAGAGGGGGCTGCTCCCTCCAGGCCCACATGATAAAAAAACAGCTATACTGATGACAAGTCACATCAGACTCAGTCTCTCTCTCTCATCAGAAAAAAGCTTCAGTGGCAACTCCATCCAATGTTTTGTATCCACAGCATCTAATACACACATCTGTGACCAGCTCATTGCTGGCTTTCTAATTGGTCCAGAGTAGATGCTCAATAACTATTAGTTATCAAGTGCTTGATTCTCTCTATTGTCATCAGTAAAAATTGTTTGAAAAAATATATACACGATAACATCCATCCATGTACAGGTGAGCCAGTTTTATAAAATGTACAAAAATACAATTAAGAAAATAATTTCCAAATCAGTCCAAGTATTACTTCACACTAACTCGGTGGAGGAAATTTAATTATAAGAAGTTCAGTTCGTATGCTTTGGGAGAGCTGAATGTTAAGTAAAGGGGAAGCAACACAGAAACTCACTGTCGTTCTTCAGAGTGCCAAGATGAAGGAAAGTAGTCTTGTTATGAGAACCAAAAAGCCAGAGCCCTACAGAGGGAGATGAAACTATTGAGAAGACACAGCTAGTCTGTCCATGTTGCCTGGCATGCAAAGAGCGTAGAGAAATACCCTGCCTTCCATCTCTACCACCAACCTCTCTCTAGTACCTTCCATTGACATGGTGATAGAACAACAGACAGCAAGAGGCCAGGACAAACAGTTCAGAGGTCACCACTGCAGTACAAAGGAGCTAATTGAGCTGGCCAGAGATGGCACGAAGAAATAACAGAAACAGATACTTGCAGTTTCACTTTGAGGAGAGAAGACACATTTGACATTCTACACATCTACTTTTCATCTTTTTCTCTCTTACTTTTTATTTTATTAAGCCAGACAGGTTTTACAAGTCAGTGACTTTCTCTGTTCACTTGGTTTTATCTCTTGTGATTCCCCACATCATTTAAAATTTTATAAACTTGATTTTTGTGGATACATACTATTACATTTTTATGGATATATTATAATTTTCTTAACCATGTCTTTATTATTAATCAAAATGTTGAAATAATGTCAAAAATGTTGAAATAATCTTTAAGAAGAACAAAACTGGAGGATCTTAACAGAGTTCAAGACTTTCAAAGTTACAGAAATTAAGACAGTATATATCATGTTGATGCTAATTTAGAAAAATAGAATAATGAAGAGCTTATAGAGTCCAAAAATAGACCTCACATATAGTCACTTGACTTGTAGTACTTAGCTTATTAGGAAGGAGACAGGCCTTTTAGTAAAGGTTGCAGAAATTTTGAATATAGGTGTGGAAAGAAAAAGGAATCTCGATCCTTACTTCACATTATGCACAAGAATTAATTAAAAGAATGTTTAAATACTAAATGAAATATTTAAAACATTCAAGTTTGTAGGAGAAACTATAGAAAAATAACATCCTGGCTTTGATATGAAGAAAAATATCTGAAATAGAACATAAAAAGTCTCTTTAGAACTTTGACAAAATAGACCTTATTAATGTTAGGACTCTCTTTTCATTAAAAAACAAATAGGAGGGCTGGAGCTTTAGCTCAGTGGAGTAAGCGCCTGCCTGGCGAGTGCGAGGTCATAAGTTCAATCCCCGGTACCAAAAATAAATAAATAAATATAAAAAACAAATAGGAAACCACAGCCTGAAAGTTAGTATTTATAGTGCACTTATTCAACAAATATATATACCCAGAGTGTATAAATAATTTCTTGCAAAAATCAGCACAAGCAGCCCATTTTATAAAGGCAAAATACTTGAACAGACATTGCCTTTAAAAAGCCAAGCATATGGCCAAGTACATGAAAAAGTGCCCAATTCTATAGGGAAAATTAGTATTAAGGGAAATTCAAGATAAAAACCACAATTGAATTCCTCTACAAACCTACCAGAATAAAGAAAATCAGTTTGGCTGACTATACCAAGTGTTGTCAAGGGTACAGAATAACTGAAACTCTCATATATTAATGAGAAAACTGTTGGAATTGAAAAACTGTTTTTCATTATCAATTAAAATGGACACAGAAGTTCCAATCCTAGTATTTATTAAGATAAAAGAAAACATATGTCTATTAAAGACTTTAACAAAAATATTTAGCAACTTTTACATACTTCGAACTGGAAACAATACAAGCAGCCTTCATAGAACAGATTTGTAGAACAGAATAAAACACTGTAGTAGAAGAAACTGTTTAAATACACCACAAAATTAATAAGCCTTACAAACCTAAAGTTTAATGAATCAGTCACAAAAGAGTTTCTTTTTTTTTATATGAAGTTCCTTGAACAGGCACAATGTCTATGTCAAAGGAAGTTAGTGAGTACTCAGTTATTGATGAGAAAGAGGCCATGAGAGTCTGCTAGGGTACTGAAATATCCTATAAATTGATCTGGGTGGTGTTACACAATGTGTTTATATAAAAAACTTATTGCACCAAACACTTAAGAGTTGTATACACTGTTACAAGTTAATTATATCTTTAAAAGAATCAAAATGTTCTCTAGGATAAATAATGTGGTAATGCATATCTTCTTGCATAGATCTTAACCCATATATCTGCCTATACAAATAGAAGCAGTGTCGTTGGGTGTTAATGTGTGCCAACTCTGAAATCAGACTGCCTTGGTTTAAATACTAGTTCTGCAGATTACTAGCTGTGTGAGTTGGGCAAAACAAATCAATTCTACTTTTCTTTAATTCTCATCAGCAGAATGGGAACAATAATAGTACCTACCTCATAGGGTTTGATGAGTTTTAACTGTCTTAATACATGAAAAGCATGTAACATATTTCTGCATATACTAGCCTACTATTAGTGAAATTCCTGGATTAAAGAATGTAGACATTGTGAAAGTTCTTAATACATGTCACAAAAGTTCTCTCTAACTAGTTTTATATCAGTTTGTACTTCAGTTACCAGTGTATGGAGGGCACAGTGGGCCATGTAATGAAGCAAACTATCTTCATGTATTACTGAATGTTAACGGAGAGGACAAGTCATTTTGGTAAGGCAAAAGCTACCCAGACTTGCTGTCTTCCAGCAAGGACAAAACAATGCTGAGGAAGGCTGGATATGGGAATTTGAAGCTAACTTCACCTGTAAATTCCTCATTGCACATAAATCTGCTGGCACCATTTTGGTACTTTTTTCTCATTCTCTTGTTTCTCATTCTGAGTCCCAGTCTTATTGACATTGCTGTGGTTTGGATATAGTTTGACTATAGACCTCCTCCTCCCCTTCCTCCCTCTATCCCTCCTCCCCCTCCTCCCCTCCCCTCTCCTCTTCCATCTTCTCAATAAACAAAGGAACAAACAAACAAACACAAAGGTTCACGTGTTTAGAGGTGTAGCCTTTGAGTGATGATGGGGCACGATGACAGAGCTTCTAAGAGGTGAGTTTTATGAAAGGCTCTTAGGTCTTTAAGAGCATATTCTTGGACAGTGTTTCTGTTGCTGTTCTATTGTGGTTTATACCAGAAGATTGATGTAAGAGAAGTCCCAGTCTCTCCCAGTCTCCATACCATTGGTACCAAGCAGTAATTTGTTTACTTCTGCGTGCATTCCCACAGCACTATTGTGGCCAGTGACATGGTTTGTGTTTGGATGTCCCCTCAAAGTCTCATGTGATCATGGTGGGCAGGCTTTTCATAGATGGCTGAATCTAGAGTTTGTGATTGATTCATGGTCCAATTTAGAGTGTGAGTGCTACACTGCCTTAGGGTGGGTAGCCTGAATACAATATAAGAGAGGAAAAGCAACTTGTCCCAGTCACAGATTCATGACATTGTCCTGGTTGGTGGTTCTACCTGTATCCCCAAGATCCAAAGCTTCTGCAAGACTTCTTCAGTGGAAAATAATTGAATAAGAGCATCAACCCTGATGAGGCTGTTGCTTATGGTGCACCTGTTCAGGCAGCCATTCCATCTGGAGACAAGTCTGAAAATATTCAAGATTTGCTGCTTTTGAATGTCACTGCTCTTCCTCTTGGTACTGAAACTGGTGATGGAGTCACGATAGTCCTCACCAAGCGTAATACTACCATTCCTACCAAGTAGACACAGACCTTCACTACCTACTCTGACAACCAGCCTTGCATGCTCGTTCGGGTATATGAAGGTGAGCATACCAGGACCAAGGATAACAACCTGCTCGGGAAGTTTGAACTCACAGGTATACCTCCCGCACCCTGTGGTATTCCTCAGATTGAAGTCACTTTTAATGGTGATACCAGTAGCATCCTCAATGTCTCTGCAGTGGACAAAAGTACAGGAACAGAGAACATGATTACCATCACTAATGATCAGGGCTGTTTGAGCAAGGAGGACTTACAGCATATGGTCCAGGAAGCAGAGAAGTACAAAGCTGAAGATGAGAAACAAAGGAACAAGGTATCCTCCAAGAATTCACCCACTTAACATAGACCTCATTATGCTCTGTAGATTATTTGCTTTATTGAGTCTAACTTACTGGTCTATAAGGCCTATAAGGGTAAGAATAGTATTTGTTTTGCTTACCATTTCACCTCCAAAGCCAAGTACTCTGTCTCTGGCAGCTTTATCTCCCTTATTTGCATGGTAGGCACTTGACAAGAGTTTGCTAAATGAATGGAGTGAGGCCATGTGTGTGTGTACTGAGGAAACCTGAAAAATTATAGATGACAGATGCACTGGCTGACCTCTCTTTGTCCTCTTGCCCAGGTCCACTTAATGCCCTTCCTTGGCATCAGATCACACTGCATTGGCAATCTGACTTCCACAGGGTTTAGCCAATGGGAAGCACCAATCCCTTTCTGGAAGCACATTTGCCTTTTCTGGGATAATGTTGAGGCTATCTTTAGGGAGTAGATGTTTTAAATTCTAACTGAGCAACTTACACTGGGGGAAGAATTTACCATAAAATATCACAATGCAGATCAGATTTAATAGGCCAATAATAAGTGGTTGGTTAATGAGGAAATTTGGTGACTGTTACAGTGAGTTCCTAAAGGTCTTTCTTCTGTTATACCAAGACTGCAACGCATTATAAAGCACAGGTCTTTCAAATTTGATAAAAAAGAAAATTTAGTCATCTTTGGAAATTGTTCTCAAGTGACAGTATGAAAACAAGTCTTAAATTTCTCTTTTCCAGGTACTTTCTTCATGTATTTTGGAGAAAGTTTGGCTTAACCTACAAGGAAACCCCTTAATTGTCCCTTAAAAGAAGAATTGCGTCATTGTGGATAAGACATGGTGTTCAAATAGCTCCCCAGGGTCTTGCCTCTTGGAAACTCAGCAGGGTTTTAATTGTAAGCAGACAATTTGTTTTGGATGGTGTGCATAGCATGAGTATAATACTGCTGCGGGAGCTAACGACATATAATGGGATTAAAGTCTAGTATTTCCACCCTGCTTTACTTCTCAACCCCACCTATCTTTGTAAGTGACAAACTCACCATCTAAAATTATTTGGTGCCCTTTTAAAAATCTTAAATGTACCAATCACTAGATTCTAATCATGTCTTGGAACAGTATCAGTTTTATTCAGTGCTATATCAGTAAAGCTTCACATTATTGCCCAGATCATCTGTGTTCAATAAAAATACTCTATTTCATAGATCCTTAGACACACTTCTTTTCATAGTTTAACAGCTCTGAAATAAGAATGTTGCATATAATTGATGGTTTTTCACAATTTAACCAGCTTT
This sequence comes from Cuniculus paca, assembly GCA_004365215.1. Classification (NCBI taxonomy): domain Eukaryota; kingdom Metazoa; phylum Chordata; class Mammalia; order Rodentia; family Cuniculidae; genus Cuniculus; species Cuniculus paca. Next base: position 4,072 of record RJWT010030679.1, on the reverse strand, counting down.
TCCTTTCTCTGTGGTTCAAAATGTATTGTAGTGAATACAATGCATATTGAGATCAATAGGTTCAACAAAATATGGAATGCCAATGGCCTATAGCTAGCTAGAGTCAGTGTCATCTTTTAATACATTATTCAGCCAGGCATGGTGGCACACACCTGTAATTCTAGCTCTCAGGAGGCTGAGGCAGGAGGATCATTGCAAGTTCAAGACCAGCCTGGGCTGCAAAGTAAGCTCAATGCCTGTCTAAACTGCATAGTGAGACCCTGTCACAAAAAGACAAAAAAAAATCATTATTAATTGTGCCATGTGATAAAACTCTCTAATATGGGTATTATTACCTCCATGTAACAGAAAGACTCAGAATAGTGCAGTTAATTTGCTAGAGTCAAAATTTCTGCTTGGAAAAATGGAGTTGGCCTCAAACCCAGACCCAACTGCAATGCCCATAATGTGTCTGTTAGAATGTACTGTTGCCCAGTGGACACTCCAGACAAACATACTTTAGAATTGATATGTTAAAATCTGGGATGTTCCATGGTGGTTTTAACTTTATCTACTCTGGTGATCAATTAGAGCAATAAATTCTACTCCAAAGTGCTCTTAAAAGTGTCCAGTATGAATTAGTTTGCAATCTTGGTGTCAAAGTGAAAGAAACCTGTTTTAAACCAAATACATAAATGTATGACTGTGCATGACTGCTCACAGCTCCAAAGCTAGGGAAGCTTGAATATATCTGGGACTCAAATTGACCATGTTGCTAGGACACTATCTTGTCTCTGCTGTTGTTGGTGTACAGCTCTATTCTTTCTTACTATACACCCATGATTTTCATAGAGTGAACCTATGATCCTTTTGTCTCCAAAATGCTATGTCCAATAACTTCATGTATTGGACAACTTAAACCTAAAAATCTGAAGGAATGGACTAGTGGTCAAGTATTCACCTCTCAGAACCAAGCAAACGAAAGCTCAGGCAGAGTCCCATTGCATTAATACGGATGGCCCCATCGTAACTGTGAGTAGAGCAAGGGAAATGGGGTTGAGTCTCAGAAAACAACAGTGGAAAGCAGAAATTCCCAACTTCTCATTTTATAAAGCCACCAGAAATGTCTGTAATCTATATTGTATTTGATCTGAAAAGAAGGGCACAGTGTTTCTAACTGTGTCCACCAGTGAGAAGGAAAATGCAAGATGGACCTTGAAGGCTGGCTAGGATTTGAGCATGTGGCAATGTGACAGTTGGGCTTTCCAAATGTAGAAACAGTGTATCAATTAGTCTAGTGAGACAAATAGTCTAGTTATTATGTGTTATCATATAATATTACAAACAAATAACTATAAATTAAAATTAGTGTCAAGAAAATACATAAGAAGATATGAGAGAGAAGACCTTGAGGAGTCAGGGACAGCTTCCTTAAGGAGGTGATGGTTGAGCTGTAATCTAAGGATGGGCAGGCACAGTGAGATGACAGTGGGGATGCTGGAATAACAGTCCTGGGCAGAAAGAAAGCATGTGCCTACGATGCTGTGGTGGGGACCATGCCCAGCGGTCTCAGTGAAAGCCCACAGAGCCCTCTGTGCTACCCCAATCAGGTCACTTACACTGAAAGCTCTTCTCTTACCCCCGCCACCTAATGTGGCACGTCGCAACCACAATAAGACACACTGCTGAGCCACAGAAGGCTTGAGATACCGCTCTCCCAAGTCCTGGGTCCCTGCATGCCACCCATATATACAATGAGGGTTAATTTTACATGTAAACTTCATTAAATTAAAGAATTCTCAGGTAGCTAACTGGTAATGCATTATTTCTAAGTGTCCTCAAGGAGATTTCCAGAAAAGATTAACTTTTGAATTAGTAGACTAAATAAAGATGTGTCATCATCTATGTCAGTGGGCACCATAGAATCCATTAAAGGCCTGAGTAGCACAGAAACACCAAGGGAACCAAATTGTCTCTCTCTTCTTGAGCTGGAATAGCCATCTTCCCCTTCCCTGAAACATCAATCTTCCTGGTTCTCAAAACTCCAGACTCTGGGACTTAAATAAGTGAGGATTCACCCCAGTCTCTGGGTCTCAGTGAATTACTGATTTGCACCACTGGTTTTCCTTGAGTTTCCAGTTTGCAAACAACATAATAAATTTGTGAATTCTATGGAGAATTCTGGCCAATATGTGTACTATGATACATGTGACAAAAGGATGCAGTGAAGGGAGGAAAATATTCAAATACCTAGTTTAGAACTCAGATCTCCCTTAGTCTCACTTCCAAGCACACCTACTACAATCTACCATTTATGCTCCCTGCATGAGAGAAACACATGACACTTAGTGGGATACAGGACAATGTAATTAGTTTTCATCCTTCCTCCCTACTCGTGTCCGTATCAGCATTTTCAGTACCTCCCTGAGCTGGTCCCTGGTGATACAGGCATTTCTCTGCATAAGCCACAACACATTTTCCTAATATCCAGCTGCTCAGCATGCTCCCAGAATGCCTCCTTTAAACACAGTTATATTGCTTTTGTGTGCTCTGTACTTTTTCTCTCTTGGGAACCAAATCCCTTGGCATCCTAGTACTGAGGGTTATTAATAAGCATTATGAAAGAAAATAATGTTTTTGTGAGCAAAGAGACTAAGGCACCCCGGGGCTAGCAGGATCCAATGGTTTTTCAGAACTGTGCATGTGATGAGAAATATTGTGAATTTCAAGGAAGAGTACCTGGTGTCTCAAGCTTCCAAAACTACTAACCATTGTCTGTGGAACTTCTGAGGAACTGGGATATGCTTCCAAGGTCACATAGATGAGAACTGGTGGAAATGCCTGATTTGAATTTAGGGTGGAGGGAGGTAAAGAAAGAGGGAGATAAGAGAGAGACAGAGAAAGTAAAGAAGGAAAAAAACTATAAAGACTCCTACCCACAAAAAAAAAAATCCAGAAATTTACCAGTTTGTTCCTACTTACAAGTACTTTTTTTCTCCCTTGGCGGTCTCTCAGGGTTTGGCTGTGTGCAGAGGATGAAAACAAACACATCCACCATAGCACTAATCAGGGGTGTGGTGAGCAACGGTTCCAGTGGGTGAGAAACGTGCTGTGCTGCTCTCAGGTCTCAGCTGCAGGAAGGTTTGTTGGTGTTTAACATTGTGCCATGATGATGCCTTTTGCAGGAACCTTTCCTTCCTTATCGCAAACAATAGCTCTTCTTGCACTGTGCAGAGTTTACTTAACAAGTGAGATTCAAAAAGCAGATGGCTGTTGATTATTCTACTTGAACCCTTTTGGCCACTCAGTCAAAATTAGTGTTTTAGCTACTATAACCAAAAATAATATTAATAATGATATTATTTAATATTAATAGCAATGTTATTAACTGTTTTCACATATTGAGTACCCATGTATCAGAAAACTACAGAACAGTATACACAGTGAGTGTTCAAACAGTGATAGTAAGATAATTGTAAGTATGCCTTCTTTGTCCTCAAACCTGCTTCCCCAACATGTGGTGCCATTAAGGTCAATTTTCTGTTATTTAAAATTAAGATGAGTTTGGCTCTACCCATCTCTCTCTGTTGTTTCCTTCCTTTGAATTGCTTAACTAATCCAAAAGCCCAGTATTATTTCTAATAGTTCTCTAGGGAAGAGTAGGAGAGTTTATTCTATACATGAGTTGCTCTGTTTTCAGTAGCCCTAGCTTCTGAAAGTGACGTACAGGATCTTCTGCACAGCCTGGTCCTTTCTAATCACACTCATCCTCATCTCCTGCTCTATAACAAGCCTGCTGTTTTAGGGTCCTTTAAAGCTGTGGGGAATTCTTTTTAAAGAAAAGACAATACCACTTCTTCTCTGTAATTCTTGGCTAATATGCTGCACATAGGCTCTTCCAACTGCCGAAGAGTACCCACCAGCAGAACCACAGGCCACCTAATTAGGTACTCTACAACATTTAGACCTCTATTCATAGTTTGTCCAGCTTACTGTTCCTCTTCCTCTATGTTCTGAATGTGAGTCCATAGCTCTCTGCTTTTCTCTTTCCATCTCTTGGAATCTGAACACTAGCTCCCATCATCAACAGTAT
>RJWT010030678.1:0-14568 GCA_004365215.1 Cuniculus paca | reverse complement strand
GAGGATGTGGGGAAAAACTTCTATACTGTTGGTGGGAATGTAAACTAGTACAACCACTATGAAAATCAGTATGGAAAGTCCCCAGAAAACCAAAAAGAGAAATTCCATTTGATTTAGCTGTATCTTTCTTGGGTATCTTACTGAAAAAGTTGCAGACATCATATTACACTGACGCAATGCATACCATGTTTATAACAGTGCAATTCAGAATGGCTTAATTATAGAAAGAGCCTAAATGTCCACAAACAGATGAATGTGTAAAGAAAGTGTGGTATAAATACATATGGGAGCATTACTCGACCATAAAGAAAGATAAATTTGAATCATTTGTAGGAAAATAGATGGATCCTGAGACCATAATGTTAAGTGAAATAAACCAAATACAGAAAGATGTTCTATGGTTTCTCTTATATAAGAAATTCAGGGCTGGGGATATAGCTTAGCAGAATAAGCACCTGCCTGGCAAGTACAGTGTCCTGAGTTCCATTCCTGGTACAAAAAAAAAATCCAAATTATGAATAATTGAATAAAATAAAAAAGAGATGGTAGGAAACAGAGAGATAGATTTTTCAGAGATGGAGAAGGAGATCTGAAAAAGGGAAGAGAGGTTAGGAGAAGAAATACAAAATGATCAAGATCTGAGATATATGTCCCAATTGGTGTAAATCAAAGTAATTTTTATGTATTGCAAACATATACCAGTAAAAATCAAAGAAACAAATTTAAAAAATTAAGCTTGCAACTTTCTGCTGAGTAATAAATAATTCCTGTTACTGAGTGACTTATGATTGCTTGTTCATTCTCCAGAAATAATATCTGATCTATTTTTTTTTTGCAGTATATTCTTTCTATAAGCAGAGAAAATTTGAACAAGAGTTTGTTGAATGGTAAGTCCAATGCTTTTATTCACCAGTTTGAGTAAAGCACGTGGGACTCATCTAATTGTATGATTTATTGGCATTTGCTTATTTTCCTTTTTATGGGTTATAAAGAGTAGAACTATGTACATTACAAAGTCCTTGAGCAGCAGGAATAGTGCCTCCGGTATCCCTTTTGCTTCTTATTAGTTATCAAAATGAAAATCACATGTTTGTCCATCATGTATTGAATGCCTCTTATATCTTTGGCACTGGAATGAATGCGCATCCTCTTGATGTACTCACAGTCTAGTGGAACAACAAATATGGTCAAACAGTTTGCAAAGTGACAATTAGATGTGCATTTCCAAAAGATGAGCCGCAGCAGTGTGGAGAGCAAGAGAGAGTTGTGATCTTGAGAGTACTGCCATAATCCTTTTGTGTAAAAACGGCCCCGGCTAAAGTCCTAGCCACATGGAAGGAGAAGGGAGTGTAAGTTCATATTTGTAGGAGACTGAATATGTAGGTGTTGGGAGAGTTGAAAAAGAGGAAGGTGTGAAATAAAAGCCTGAATAATAAAAATGCCTACACACTAATGGAAAAGCCAATGGACTGCAAATTAAATTTGTACTTGCATAGCCAGTCACACTCCAGGTGCCTTTAAGCCTACACTACATTTAACCTAGCTCATACTAATTCCTTCTCTTCAGCAGTTGTGCTAAACAGGCTTGCTTCCAGCAAAGCATGTTCTTCAAGTAGTTCTAGCTTTTCAACCAAGCCATCTTGAGGCACCTCTGCAGCTCTGCTCTTTGGAGAGTGCTACTCCCGCATGACTCATCCTTATTTCCCCCACAGTCCCCTCATCAAGTCAGTTTACAGTAGGTCAGTTGGACCGAACTGAATCAAGTTCGACTGAAGTGAGTTGAACAAACTGGGTTGAACTTAGAGATGGAGGTAAGGGGAAAGTCACGCCAGTTGATTTGCTGAAGACGGAGGAAATAGGGCTGCAAATTATTCTTAATTCCATTTATTTATAGTTACATTTAGAAAACTATCTTTTAGACAGGTAGAGGCATGAGTTGGGGCCAGTTTGCTAGATGTATTCATGTTACTCCTAAGAAAGCAAATGACACAAACCACCTTTCAGGTCTGCAGCATGGTGCACAAGACAACCTCTTTGTACAGCATCTTCTAAATTTACTAAGGTAAAAATAATAGTAAACATTCAGTGAAGCACCAGGCACTATGAGAAGTAGTTTACGCATGTTTTACAGAACTCTCCCAACAACTATAAGAAGTGAGAATTATTTTCATCTCAGGCTTAGGGTTCCTGGTTACTTAGATATCTTAGATGGCACTATTAGTAATGTAGAATCTGAATTTGAATTTAAATCTGTTTATTCCAAAGTCTGTGCTTTTAACCACTCGGTTTTTGCCTCCAATATTATATATGAAACACCTGCGAATACTAAGGAAATAAAACATGAGAAAAGTACTATTAATATTGCACATACTTCCTTAATTGTTGTCCATTTGTGCTGCAATGCACACAGTTTTATGAAAGACATAAATATGTTAAAAAAATGAATGTTGAAGCTTTTGACTCAAACTTTGGCACATAAAGTCCATCATTTCTTTACAAACCAGTGAATACGTGAGTCACTTATTCCATATATTCAGCACATTTAGTCAATTTTAAATGCTCATTTTTTTTAAACAAATTCCCCTTGGAAAACACATTAGCTAAATTATATCTTTGCATAAGCATTTATGTGGGATTGTTTTATGGTTCATTATTCTATGTAATGGTTGTTTGTTCGTTTGTTTGAGGCTGGGTTTCACAATGCAGTTCAGGGTGGTCTTTAATTCACTTTATAGCCCAGCCTGGCCTCGAATTCACAGCCATCCTCTTGCCTCAATCTCCAGAGTGCTGGGATTACAGGCATGTGCCACCACACCCAGCTGTAATGTTGATACTTGTTAAAGAAAACAAGTCATAAAAGAATATTTGGCCCAATAATTTTGATAATCCTGCATCAAACCAATTTGGGAAGGGAAGGAAAGGGAATGTAAAAAATTGAAAAATGTTGTGTACACATACCAACACCCCACAAAGAATGCGATCATCACATACTACATACATATATTAAGAAAGAATAAAAATTGAAAAAGATAAATAAATAAAAGTCTTTTTTCAGTACTTCTCAAGACCTTTATTATACTGTGGGCTTTTTAAAGCAGCATTGTCCAATATAAGGCCACAATACTAGTCACACATATCATTTTCAATTTTATAACCATGGTGTAAAAAAACCAGAAAAAAATGATGCAAATTTTAATGAACCTAATATATCTGAAATACTGCTATTTCAGTGTGTAACCAATAAGGTTATTCTTGATATATTTTTATTGGCTCCTATGCGTGTGAAGTTTGCTGAAAATTGTCAAAATCCAAAGTGTGCCACACATGTCAATCAGATGAGCAAATTTTCAAGCACTCAACAGCCTCCTGTGGTTGGGGACCAGGATCCCAGAGCTCAAGGGAATGAGTATATTCAGTATTTCTCTCTCTCTCTCCCTCCCTCCCTCCCTGTTTGACCACAGGATGATTTTTTAAGGAAGTGTATCAAAGAATAACGTTCGCAGAAAACTCTTTGGGGGTGTAAAACTATACACTTGAGCAAAATGTTAAATCAGTTAAAAAGTTTATTCTACAAACACATTTTGTATTTTTAAAAAAATATCCTTAGTATAGGAGTTAAACTGATTTCTGCAAAGTTCTTTGCAAAAAGACTTCTTATACATATCTAAGTTTCTTTGGCTTACCATGTCTCACATTTCAATATTCTGAGACTTCCATTCCCACATTCAAGACTCCAATAATCTTCAAACTCTGAATCAAGCTCAAAAGAAAACAAAACAAAACAAAACAAGACAAAAAAAAAAAAGAGATGAAACCCAAGGTGAAAAGGAGAGCTAAGTCCACTTATGAATAGTGAAACCTTAGCTTGTTTTCTTTAATTTTTAAAAAATTCAATATTTCTTAATTTAGTTTTTACTGTACATAATCAATGTATAGAACTTGAGAAGTTTGGTATTTGATTTCTTTATATTATGTGACCTTAAGGATTTTACTTTTCCTTCAGGGTCTTGATTACTCTTTTGTGAGAGGAAGAGTTTTGAACTACATCTCCAAGGTGTAATTCAGCTTGAACACCTGTATTGTAATTTGTAACTTTTCTTAAGTAATAAACAGCCTATAGATCTCTATGATCATTAATAGGGACCAAAACTTTATTTTATTACCATAATAAGAAAATGATTAATAGTATAAGAAATGAAATTCATTCAATTCTATAGATTGCTAGCAGGCAAATCAGAAAACCAGGAACATAATTTAGTTTTATTCAATGAGACATTTCAAATGTTCTTATCCCCTCCCCCATTCCAGCGTTTGATTCTAAAGACTTAGTATTACTACTCTTTACTCAGGACAACTTAAACCAGAAGTCTAGAGGGCTTGCTAAAGAGATACAGCGACATGCATTATATGAGAAAAGAAGTTTGGCTGAATATTTATTTTCAAGCATAAAGCTTCAAGTTAGGCTAGAGGCAACTTTTGAAATATGTGAGACCTGTTTCTTTTCAAGACTACTAAAAATTACAAGGATGCAAGAATTTACACAATGTAATTTGTTGGATAGCTGATTTTTTTATTCTTCTGCTTTATTTTTTAAAATATACTGGACCATTTGCCAAACAGTTGTCAAATTTCAATTTTACAAATTTGTCTTACATGGTTAAGAATAAATATCTGTGTAATACTATTCCAAGAAATTGATTAATATTTCGACTTGTGAGTGAAATGAGCATTGGAATTTCATTTCTATTTGCCTTCTTTCTGCTTCCTCAGCTGTTGAAAAATACCCCAATGTGAATGTACACTTTGGCCACAGGCTGTTGAAATGTAATCCCGAAGAAGGAGTGATCACAGTGCTCGGGTAAACATGGGTCAGGCTTTGACTTCAGAGGAAGGCTTAGGGTAGAGAAATGGATGTGTCAACTTTGTTCTTTAGCTCTTTTGAAAGACACAAATGATAACGGAAAGGGTCATTCAAATAGTTACTGGATTCACGTAATTTTAGATTGAAAATTAGCCCTCAGTGCTTCCTGAACACAATGCCCGTGATTCTCCTTAATGTTCGTACTGCCTCACATCCCTGTAATATCTGAGACTGGTGACCACACTCAGCTTCAAACACTCTCCTCCCTTGAAATTGGGGGCCCTCCGCTGCCCAAATAGAACTGACTGATTCTATTTCCTGTAAAATGCCATGCTTCCTATCTGAGTCTTGGGATAGGACATGGATTCCTAATCAAAGAATGTTAATTTCCTGATTGTAGGTACATCTTGTTGTTATCTCAAACTGCCAAGTGAGTTTCCTTAAACTACCACTCTTCATACCAATCCTCCTAATTGAAAAATTGACTTTCTCCCTTTCACCTGAATAATGTATTTAAACCTTTAGTTTTTACATCCAAAATTCTCTTCATCTCCTCCCTTTCCCCTTCACACATTGTGAGGCTCGTCGGTCCTGTTGTCTCCCATGGATTCAGCCAACTTTAGATCAAAACTAATTTCTTAATTACATCTGCACTGAATATGAACAGACTTTCCCTCACCATTACTCTCTAGACAACACAGCATAACAACTATTTACATAGCATTTATATTCTGTTAAGCATTATAAGTAATTTAGAGATAAAGTATGTGGGAGGATGTGCATAGGTTATATGCAAACACTACACTATTTTACAAAAGGGACTTGAGCATTCGCAGACTCTGGTATCCTGGATCCATCCCTGGAGAATAAGGGACAATAAGTGTTCTTTTCTTGAACTTATCTTTGCTCAAACAAAACTTGTTGCTCCTAAAAAAAATCTGGTCACATTCCTGAATTTGATCACTCATTCAGTCATACACTGGGGATATTTTTCTCTTTTCTCAAGATTTCTCCTCCTTCATGCAGAGAGCTCAGCTCTTTGCCACACCTCTGTGGCTTAATGTCTTTATTAATCAGCATGGTTATATATTACTCTCATTCTCATAAGCAAAACTGTGACTGGAACAAGGTGTTTTCATTTTAATTTTATGTCTATTGACTTAGAACTCAAAGACACATAAAAGTGAGCTTTCTGGTTACCCACTGAGCTACTTCTTTTCATAACCAAGTAAAAGTAAATCATCATATTTTTACCAGATTTTTTGGCTTGCTTTTGCATGATTCATTCTATTTTTCAGAGCTGACAAAGTTCCCAAAGACATCACATGTAACCTCATTGTAGGATGTGATGGAGCCTATTCAACTGTCAGAAATCACCTCATGAAGAAACCCCGCTTTGATTACAGTCAACATTACATTCCTCATGGGTACATGGAGTTGACTATTCCACCTAATAATGGGGATGTGAGTTCTTTCCCTTTCTACTGCGCCCCCCATAGGAGCGAAAGAGCAAAATCTTGTGCAATGGTTCTCAGTGGCATGTCTTGATCAAATTTGAGTTCCACCAAAAAAAATTTTGTAATTAATAGTAAGTCAGATGTACAGCTTTCCCTTCAGTAATATCATTAGCTAACCTTTTGGTATGTTTTCTTGAGAGGAAGAGAAAGGAGAAAAACATATAAGAGATTTGTGTTACATCACAATATCATTCATCTGTATTCTCTTGGGAGGGAAAAACAGTTGAGAATTGTGTTAGCCAGATTTCCTGTCACTGGTACACCCTGCTCAACAGTCACAAGTTTAAAGGATTAGAGGTTTAATTTGGTCAGTGGTTTCAGGGGATTCACTCCATGGTGGGCAGGCTCCAAGGCAGAAACATCATGGTGGAGATCATGGCAGAACAAAGCCGCTTAGTTCATAGTGGCCAGGAAGCAGAGCAGGGGAGCAGTGCCAGAGAGGCAGGGAGGAGAGACCAGAAGCAGACCAAAGTCAAGGCTCTATGTGACCCACTCAGACATATCCAAAAATGTGCTTTGCTAATCTCCTGGGTGAATCTCAAAGCTCATTAAGATGACACTCTACCTTTACTGTCACAGAAATCAATTTTTCAGTATACCAATAACCCAGAGTTCTTATAACCATGATGAAATCAGATAGTATTTAAATAATCAAATAAAATGCCTAATAAATTGTTGCAAAGAGATTTCCACTGCGTTTTCCTGATTCTCTGGTTCCACTGATACATGACACCAGAGGCAAATAAATGTTATGCTAATTTTTTATAAAAATTGTTATATACAGCTTTATTTTATTTTCATTACTGGAAATTGAACTCAGGACCTCTCACTCACCAGGCAGGCACTGAGCAGCTGAGCTATGTCCCAGGATCTACATCTTTATTTTTAGAAATAAAATAAAATAAAAACTAAGTTTTATTTGTTTTGCCATAAATAAACATAGGAACTTGTTAAAGGAAATAAAATGCTAATTGAAGTGCACAAGGCTTATAAATTAGGATGATTAGACAACATTAAATGCTTGATTTGCATATGAAACATTCATTTTAAAGGTACTGATTTAATCCATTCTACTCGAAATGCATATCTAAAAAATAGTGTCAGGTAGTGGTATCAACAAACTGCTCAAGGCAGTCAAATCCATAATTTATCATTTCATTGCTTTTCTACTTTTTCCTCCTGGTCAAAAATGCATTCACTAATTTTTCAGTGCTTACTGTATGGTTTTTCTGGTGGGTCCTGTTCTCATAGCCAGTAATTCTAGATTTTAAGGTAATAGAATTCTTTTGAAAAAACATCTCAGTCCTAAGTAGAATAGCACCTGCTAAAGTAAAGATAGCCATTTCTTTTGCAGTTATGCGTATGCCAAGCTGTTCCTGGGACTTCTGTACCATAAAGATAGCTAGCGAGAATGTGACTTGAAATAAAGAAACTGAAAATTTAAGAATTATTTTATAGGATTATTAAATATGTGTGTCAATACGTTCTTGGTATCATATTCTCTGTGTACTATGACATAAAAACAATTCTTTAGCCAATGAGAAAGACAAAAAATATATATCTCCTAAACTATTTTAATCAGAAGCATTGACCTTTACTATTGAAGAAAATGGTAAAAAAAATTACTTTCTGTTATATGTACAGCTTCCATATACATACAATATTTTATATATTTATTTTATATATGTTTATGTGTGTATATATGTGCATATGTGTCTGTGCATATGGAGAGAAAAAGAAAGAGTGAATATCTTATTATAGTATGTTCTTAAATCTTGAATTACACCTGGCATCAAAATTTCACCTAAAATTAAACTTATAAAGACAGAACACAAATCATTCTAAGATAATTTCTAGATGTTGCATTATCTATCCTATCCCATGTATGATACTGTTTTAAATCACTGTGGGAGAATATACAGTCAGTTTCATAGAGGTGCTATAGTAATGCATTGATCAAATATGTATATATATTTATACATATGCTTTTTCTCTCTTGTAGTTTGCCATGGAACCTAATTATCTGCACATTTGGCCAAGAAATACCTTTATGATGATTGCACTTCCTAACATGGTAATATAGAATTTCTCTTTAACTGAAAAATTGCATCTATAATTAATGTTTTTCTTTACTTTTGTACTTTGTATACATGTATCTAATTAATGTCTTCATTGTTAATCTATTTAATGGTTATACCTTTAAAACTGTGGAAAGACCTGGGTAGGAACTCCAAATATTTTTCAGACTTAACTCGAATGAATAACAAGAGTTTATGTGTGCCTGTCATCTCCTTCAAAGGCAGACTGAGAGGAAACAGGGCCCCGAGAAAGCCAGAGATTTAGGTTATATTTTAGAAAGTACCTCCAGCCTTTAAGGCCTGTCATAAAATGAGATATATTTTCTTAAAAAATAGCATGTTTTTTCTTTCATTCGCCCTGGGGTTTTTTCCCCTATATAGATGTTATCTTTTCTCTGGTTGGTCTTTTCCTTCCTGTTGCTTTCTGCCCTGGAGCCCACTGCCTATTGATACAGTCATATGAGAAAGAAAAAGAGAAAAGTATCAAATCAATCAACCTATTAGTAATCTAAGGAGTGCAGTGTTTGCTTGGTGAAAATAGAAATTTAATGTAGAAATTCTCCTAATAACTAGTGGGCACCTATGGAGAGCCCTTCCCGGTCCTCATCTCAGTCTGGAAAGTTTATATTTGTAATCCTGTGGAAAAGTTACTAGAATTTCAGTAAGTTAATTCCAATCTACCACTTCCAGTGCAACTCACAGCGAGAATAAAGACACTAAGACATATTTATAGTTATGGGGAGCCAGGGGGGTCCTAGGTCCAGCCAAGATGGAGTTCACTGGAACAAAGGCCTTGACCCAGGGCCCAACCTGGATTTTATTGACTCATGAAGAAGGGAGTGACTTGAGGAGGAGTGAGTGTGAGAAAAAGAGAAAGTACGTGAGTGAGTGCTATAAGCTGGGCTATATAGGTGGCCTGAGATCACATCTGCAATACGCGGAGAGAAGGATATGCAGAAAGAGTGATCTGCGTAACACAATTGAGGTAGCATCTAATGTTCTGGGATCAGTGCTTCAGTTCTAATATGTAAACTTTTTTGCCCTGGGAAGTCATAGCGTCTTATTTCGATGCGGTCCCGGTTGACAGCATGGAGCAGTGGCTCTTCACAGGGTGGGGAAACAGCGATCATCCACTAGCTTCAAAGATTATGCATCAACACCTCAGCCAACCCTATTTACATTGCTGAAAGTCAATTGAAGGGATAAAGAAATGGCCTAGCCTGCTCTGTACATGTCAGTATGTGGAGATATGGCCAGGTTTAGTGAAAATGGAGATAATTATTCTTTACTCAAGGAGAGTCATCCAGGTGGTCCTCCACAAGCACCCCTGAAACTTGGCAGAGCTCTTCTTTAGTGGTGAGAAGACAAAGCAATGGTATCTTTCAGTCTGCTTGGACAATCACTCTGGTCCTAGCAAGAAGCTCTGTGATCTAGGGGTTCACCATTAAGGGGTGTTGGCCAGGCCCTGTTCTCTCTCACATTGTTCCTCTTCTTCTCACAGAACAAATCCTTCACATGCACTTTGTTCATGCCCTTTGAAGAATTTGAAAAACTTCTCACCAGCAATGATGTGCTGGGTTTCTTCCGGAAATACTTTCCAGATTTCATCCCTCTCATTGGAGAGTAAGTTTTTTCGCTTTTTGCTTAATTGGCTTGAGTGATTCCAAATTAAAATCTAGATTATGCAACTTATTTCAGTTTTTATTAGACTTGATAAATAGTGCAGTGACCTGGAGAGAAATCTACTTTAGGACAAGAGTCTCAGTGGATGTTCTACTGTGAGCAGGGATTCTGAGAAAACTCAAGAGGTGACCAGCTTCTCCTGAAAAGATGACCACCAGTGTCCTAGGATTGTATATGTTGAGTAGGCTCCTCAGGCATCTTGGGCTTCTCATCACACAGAGCCTGGCTGTGTTTCCTTCCACTGAGAGACTCACAAATCTTTGGCACAGCAGGTATATCTGGCAGCCTCAAGTCTCAGATCCATCACTTATGAGCCACATCAACTTTCCTATCCCGGAACCCTCACGGTAAAGTGCTGATAAATACTGGTACACACCCCTTGAGATCACGCCTCAAATCACTGAGTAAAGGACCCATGCACATAATGTTCCACACAGAGACAGCTCATGCATTAGTTATCTGGCCCATAATTTGTTGTTCCTCTGGCACATGCCAACAGCATGTCCCTGTGGACTTTGTCATGTGGCCTCGTTCACACCTCTGCTCTCATTGACTGTCCCTCCTAGAATCTACTTTCTCCTCCAGTGATGTCTTCATGTGGTGCACGAGAGTATGCCTTAGACTGTTCAGACTACCGTAGCAAAAACAGTATACACTGGGTCCTCATAATGGAAAGAACGCTATTGTTCACAGTTTCTCACAGTTCATAGAAGCAGCTTCTCCCTGTGAACTCACATGGTGAAAAGGGCTGATAAAGGGCACTTACCCTGCTCCATGAGGGTTCTGCTTTCATGATTTAATCAGCTCTCAAAGGCCCCACCTCCAAATATCACATTGAGGACTAGGATTTCAAAACATTCAGCTGTAGCAGAGCAGGATTTTAATACTACTTCTGTCTCTTACCTCCTCAAGTCTCACCTTCATCAGAATACCTGCATTAGAGAGTAGCTATGAACATTTAATGAGCTAGTTATGTCAAAGGGATGGCCCACTGCTGGCCCATAGCAGACTTTTAAAACTTGCTAGTTTGCATTCTTTCCTGCAGACTAATTCAGTCCATATTA
Source organism: Cuniculus paca (assembly GCA_004365215.1). NCBI lineage: Eukaryota > Metazoa > Chordata > Mammalia > Rodentia > Cuniculidae > Cuniculus > Cuniculus paca. Next base: position 3,365 of record RJWT010030678.1, on the reverse strand, counting down.
TCTCTCCTCCAACCATGGAGAAAAATCTCTACCTGCACACCAAATTTAGGCCTTGTGTTCTTTTAAATTTGTTCCATGGCTATTTCTTGCCTCTTCAGCCAGATTTAAAAGCCTTAAGGATATGTACTGTTTCTCTATTTATAACTTCCACAAACTTTCATAAATGCATTACAAAGAAGTAGGGTTTTTTTTAAGGGGGAAAGGGCTCATTCTTCATTATAGTCAGCATGTTATACAATAGAGCTGTTGATCTTATTTTTCCTGTCTAAATGAAACTGTGTAGCCTTTAACCATAATACAGTTCCTCTAAATACCAATTCCATTACTATTGCTCATTTCCAAATACATAATTCATATTAGTTTTAACTTTTATTTATTGTAGTCTAAACAAATGTATAATATCATAGGTTCAGTTTTCCATAGAAGGTTAAATACATCGATATATCTGAAAATTTCATGACCTCATGATATTTCCTGATGTGACATGTGACACAAAAAAATATTTCAAATTAATTGCCAGGGATTTAGCTTAGCAGGCATTAGCACCTGCCTGGCAAGTCCAAGGTTGTGAGTTTGATCTCCAATACAAAATATATATATATATATATTTCAAGTTCTTCAAATACTGCCAAACTTATTCTTTTGGGGTGTGATTAAAATTGTTGCAAACCAAGAAGATGAGAGCAATGGAACTTTAGGGCCAGAAGAAGCTAGTTTTTCTTTCTTATTTTCTTCCCACCATTTTTTTCCTATACTGGGGATCTGGGGATTGAATCCAGGGCCTCGCACGTGCTAAGCAAGTGCTCAGCACTGAGCTACACCTCCCAGTACTTTTTTGGTTTTGTTTTTTAATTTTGAGACAGGGTCTCATTTATTGCCCAGGCTGAGATAAAACTTGCAGTCCTCTTCCCTTAGTCTGCCAATGCCTCTACTTACAGCCATTACAGGCCTGCCCTTCCTGGCATTCTTACATACTTTTCAATAAAATTCTAAGGCAGTGATGGCAAACCTTTCAGAGCCCGCTGCAGTGGGCCATAGGTTCACCTCCACTGTTCTATGGTAGTAAAGCCAATAAATCTGAGAGAATCCCAATTTGACACCTTTACATTTTGCTTATTTCCTCTGAAGGCAAGCCCTGGTGCGAGACTTTTTTCTGTTGCCGCCCCAGACAATGATATCTGTCAAGTGTTCTTCTTTTCACTTTAAGTCACACTGTGTGTTGATGGGAGATGCAGCTCATGCCATTGTCCCATTTTTTGGCCAAGGAATGAATGCGGTGAGTTCTTTTAACCTTGGTAAGTTCCTGAAATATTTCCAGGTCAGTCTCCACAAGTTTTAAGTAAACTATACTATTAAAACTATCCCCATCTAAACAGAGTAATTAAATGATTACACTTGTTGCTTAACTAGATTGATCACCAACTCAAGTTAGGATTTGGATTATTTGATTTAGTAACCTTATGTGTTAAAAAAAAGATTAAAACACAGTATAGTATTCTGTACCACTGGAAAATGTAACAAAAGCTTGAAATTTGGAAAATTAAGGTGATTCAAGCCTTAATTTTTGAAACAGATTTTTCCAAGAGATTATGTGGAAATACATATTGTTAGCCTCAAAGAAAAAGAAGATTTCCAAGCTATGTTTTCACATCATTTTCCCCCCAAGGAAATGAGAAACACAAATGACAGGATTAAATAAAACTATGAAATGGATTAAATGTTGAATATGGCCTTTGTGGAAATTTCACTTAACTGCTTTGTTGATACACAGCCTATGCAATATACTCACCAATGAAAGTTATGTTAAAAATTGGTAAGTTTTTATTATTTCTGGTTAATTTTTCTCACTTTTTTCTTATTTCAGGGCTTTGAAGACTGCTTGGTGTTTGATGAGTTAATGGGTAAATTCAATAATAATCTCAGTAAGTAAAATTTCTCAGTCAGATATGGACCAAACATGCAAATCAATGGTGGAACTTATTTCTGATCTCAATAATCACAAAACCTTAACGTATATTTTCTTTTCAGGGTTATCAAATTTTCTATTACTAGCCTGTGTTGTTGACCACATCAGACAATCTGCACCTAGATTAGTTTCTCTTAAGATTTGTTCATGGAGATCTGTGTTAGCTTTTCATTACTGTAACAAATCCCTGAGACAATTAACTGATCAAAAGAAAAAGGTTGGTTTCAGTTCACTATTTTCAAGGTTTAAGTTCATGGTCATGTGACCCCATTGTTGTACATCATGGCAGTGTGCATGGCACAGCAAAAGCTGCTCTCTTTCTGGCCAGGACCCATGATCCTCTTTAAAGGCATACCCCCAATCACCAAAAACCTTGCACTAGGCCACATCTCTTAAAAATTCTACCATTTCCCAATAGCACCTTCCTGAGGCAGGGTGGGGCATGAAATTTTAGCACATAACCTTTGGAAGGGCACTTACTATCCAAGCTATAGTAAGGGCCATGCAGTGATCCACATAAAGGTGAAAGTTTGAAGTACCAAAGTTTGATGAAGATGTTCTCTTTTCTCTCCTTTTTGAAACTAAGTAACAATCCCTGTTTGTGTCCCCTACATTATGCCCAAGAAACACTCCTAGAGGCTCCAATGCTTTCTTATTTTCTGTCCTGATACTTTCATTTGCCTTTTAGCTAAAATTGATTCAGCCAATGTATTAATCTTATAAATACTGAGTTTTAAAGTTTTTATAAGTAATGATGCAAATATAGTTACACATATTTACATATATTTAACATAAATTTACATATTTTATATATAAACAGTGGCCTAAGAACTAGACTGCCCATCTACTCACATGCTCTGAAAGGCTACCTCAAAAAGGCAAAGGGCAAACCAGAGAATTAAGCTTAAAATATACACACAGACTCAAAATATTGACTAGCCAACATAGCATGTGATCTCGGGCAAGTCATTTGGTCTTTCTAAAGCTGTCGTTCTTTTTCATCTATAAAGCAAAGATAATAAATTAACTTCGGACAGTTGTGAAGATTAAAGAAAATTATTTGTATAAAGCTTTAAAAGGAGAAAAGAAAGTCTGGCATAAAGTGAGCTCATAACAAATGTTTGTCATGGTGTTAAAGGAAATCCTCAGATGCTGGTATGTGGGTCTGAAAAAAATTAGGGGGCTCCAGGGAAAAACAATTCCTCTTCCCTACCACATCCTTCTTCTTTTACCCTCCACTGTATTCTCCTTCTTTCTTTCCCAGTCATTTCAGATGGTCAAGATCTAGAGGCATTTAATTTTCTCCTTTCTTAGCCCTGGTGTAATAGGTTTGCATGAAATGGTGAAGATAGAGTTCATATGTCAGAGCATACTCTCAGCACCAGTTTTGGATATGAGA
>RJWT010030677.1:0-14573 GCA_004365215.1 Cuniculus paca | reverse complement strand
ATCTGTGACTGGGCCACCATCGTTGAATTCCGATCACAAAGTGGGGAAAATGGGAGCCCCAGTTCCGCTTCTTTATCTCCCTGGGGAAGGAGAAGCACATTAGTACCCACAGAGGAAAAGCTAAGATAATGAGCCCCCAGACACAAAAACTTAAAAAGCTGCATCTTCTGTCTCTTAATAGGCATGACTTTTAAATATATATATATAGTTTAATGTTAAATTTAAATTTTATATTAAATATAATAAAATTTAATAGAATTTTTAATAACATTTTATTTTAAATTTTATATATATGTGTACATATATATATTCTAAAGTCCAAGTTTCTCTAACTTTTCTTGGATGGTCTTTTGAAATCCTTCTGTGGGGAGGAAAACCATGAACATTTTTAGCACCTGTCAACTTTGCTTTATTTTTATAACCCTTGATTTTAAAGAGACAAACATTTGCTCTTTGGGATTTTCTAGTTATCATAATAATTTCAGCATATTCTTTGGCATTTGACAGTCTAGTGAATGGATTTTTCTGCTCCTATTTTTATGTCAATTATATCAACAAAGCTTCATAATGAAGATTTTGTGACTAGATTTTTTTTCAAAGTACATGGGCATGAGAATTTTGAATCATCTTTTTGTCAATGTTTTATTAAATCTCTCATAAGAACTAATGAAGAATATCTTCCATATTCTTACATTCTGCATGCATACTAGCGAATACACTAGAAATGTCAATTGTTTATTCTTGTCTAAAGTAGATTACTTGAGCACATATGTTAAAGAGTTCCATTTATGTTTGCATTTAACATCATGAAACGTAATTATATTTTCATGTCCTAAAATATAGGAGATTGCTCTTGGCAAACTTTTATTCTCACGGGTTAGCAAATATTGCTTCTTTCCTTTGTTCACAAGATGATGCACTGATGGGAGAAAAAGGAGGGCATTTCCATGACCCTGTTTGCTCTAAATGTCTGGCTATTGGGATAGATGAATCGAGCAGGCTTTTTCCCAATTATGGGTTGAATACCGTCATGAGGTAACCGCCTCATATCAGGCCGTAACTTAAGAAGTAATACCTGGCTGATCACATCTAGTTGCCCTGCAATCTGTTTCCTGTAGCATGTTTACCCCAATCTTTACAACATTCTGTCAATAGGCTGCTTCAAATTCTTTGGGAAAACATAAACAGGATCACCAAAGAAGTAGACAAAGTAGCCCTAAATAGGAATGTCTTACTACATCATGGCTTAGAAAAATAGGGAATAAGAATCTCTGTGACCTAAGCAAGCAATCCCCTAATTAGTAAGATCAGGTTCACTTCGATTAATATTTACACCCAGCTTCAGGGCAGGGGGAGAATTATTAATGCCACTGGCCTTGGAGTCAGAAGAGACAGCTGAATCACTTTGGGCCTGCGGATTTTCTCTCTTATTGCAGACAGATCCCAGTCTTTGCAGAACCAGTTCACATCTGTGACCACACTTTGTGATCCTGGGGTACTCATTTAGATATAAGGCAGTATCTCCTGATGGATTACCCTGGGGTTATCTGAGGTAATCTACGTGAAGGCTGGTAATACACTGAGCTAATAAGAACCATAGCATAACAGCAACCATGAGCAGCTGTGTAAATTAAAGGTAGTTATGACACCCAGCGCACATGTGGGAAGGCTTTAAACCACAGCAAAGACATTTGTACTTAATTTAGCATACAATAAAAAGGCACTGGCTTTTTCCTTCCCTTTTTTTTTTTTTTGCTAGCAAGGAATTGACGTGACAGGAATTTTATTTTGAAAATTAATTTATCAGCAGCACACGGGATGGCATGAGGTGAATTCAGGCTGCCTCTTGTGGCTCCAATCTGAGTAAAAGCAAGCATGTTGGTGCTGCTAATGCAAATAAGAGGATTTGATTTTTAGGGTAGTAAGAATAATGTGCAATAATATCATTAATAGATTATTATTGAATAATATCGTTAATGGTTTATGTTAAAATATAATCTTAATGTTACTAAAATAAAGTTACTGATAGACCTTATGGTAAATGTGATGTTAGATCTATGGTTTTGGTGTCGGCATATAGAGCTGTCTTTCAGTGACCGATTGATTAGATGGTTTTATTTATTATATGCAGACAATAAGTTGCATTTGACTGCTTTTATTGATCAGGTTGCTGCTAACTGTTATTTTAAGGACACAGACTTAATAGTGTATTTTTATACTGCATGGTCCTTTGGTAGACACAAAAATGATAATATAGGCCCCAAACAGATACTGTGATGATTTACTGTTTGTGAGCTAAATCTTATAGAATGTTAGAGGACCACATCTTTCATGTATAACTTTGGCACCTGACAGGTACGTGCACAGAGCTAACTTCCTGTACCTGGAATAGGGTGAGTTCATGCTCTATTTGCTTCCAACACCTTACAATTAATTTAGAATATCAAATTCTCACTGCTAAAGTGCATTGAATGCTAAGTGCATGAATTATTCAATTTATTTATAAATATTTCAAAATGTTATTTATTCCTTACTATGAATAAAGGCCATGAGTGCAGGGTTAGTAGAGGGCCCTGTAGACCACAGAGGGACCAGAAACTGAGTAGGACAAGAGGGTACCACTAAGGGAGGAGGGAAAGATAGGTAAAGTTTTGCTCTGATTGTAAATCTGACCAACTTTACAGTTTTCGTTATTCTACTCTTGGATAGGGAATATTTGTTTTCCCTCAAGATAAAATCAAGGGTAAGAGAATAGGCACTGTATTTGACAACTTGTTTGTAGTTTTCTTGGAGGTTGTGTTATCATTTGGGGGTGCTGCTTTCCAAACAAACATAAAATTCGGGTAATAATAAGTGTCACTCGGCATAGCCTGCTGGCACAGCACTAGGAGGTGAGTTTGCAGGTGAGGAGGCTGCAGAAGTGACCCGGGCAAGGGAGAATCATGGCCAGCTGGGCGCGCACGGCGTGGCAGGTTACACCTGTCGCACCAATTCTCAGGGCGCCTGTTGAGGTCTCTTCTTTGAAAGACCATGACCAAAAGCTAGTAATTGTTTTTACGCTTTCCTAACCGTGTAAAGGCCTCTGACAGCCATCCACAAGGTGTCAAATTCAGGAAGGAAACAGCACTTTTTTTCACGTCTCAGAAATCAAAACAATTTCTAGAGTTTTAAAAATAGGATGGAGAGGGTGAAGCACAGAAATCTTGAGAAGCTTCTTGTGTAACTAGGTTCTAGTGGCGGAAGCAATATCAACAGCATTCAGGACGCCTCGGAACACAAGCACAGGGGCTGTGAGAGGCAGAGTCTGGGAACCACAGTGCTGCAGGGAGTACACACATTGAGTTTTGCCCGCTTTGAACAACTCGCTGGAGGAATTTTCCCAATTACCTCCTTCACACCTTCTGAAAATGGGCCCTTCTAAATCCTCAGAAAGCCACCAAAACCGATTAAAAATTTAATGATTATGGTACCTTCCACATTCACTTTTAGCAAAATTTATGCTATGGTACAATTGGGTTTTGTGAGCACTGTCCATATGCTATACAATGTTAAGACTCCTTAGGTAATTGATATTTATGGTACTTTTACGCCTTTTGAAACTAGAAGCTTTGAAGCTTACATTTTAAATTATATCCTGTCTCATAGCTAGGGTTCTTTGTACTTATGTGATTTTGAAGGTTGCAGTTACGTCTTTTTGATACCAGACCATTAGCTGAGAATAGACTAAATACGTTTTTATTACTATAAGAAAAAACATTTATTTCAAAATAACATACTTTATATTACTTCTAGTAATATTCAATAAAGTAGGGGAATTAGACTGCATTTTATTTACGGTAAAATTACCATTTAGACTTTTCCTTCCAAATAACTTTTCCAATTAATTCTTTCTTCTTGGCTCACAAGCTTTCGTGCTTATTAATGCATGTAGTTTTAGCCCAAATATAGATTTTTCCTGTTCATGTGTCACAAGACAACTAGGTGAATAAGGGAACAATTTATTTAGTTATCAGGCTCCCAGTATAAAATTTTAACATAATTGACTTTTTGTAAAGAATTTAACTGTATTAGCTTCTTATCATGCCTATCAAATGTGCTCTCAGAAGACAGTAAGAAGCAAAGTCTTTCTTCCTTTGTTAGTGGGCTGGTCCCTCTGTCTCTGGTCCTTCTCTCCTATCAATCTAGTTGAAATGGATAGAACATGTTCCACACCCACTGTGATGAGAGGGTGGAGGCAATTGGATGAATCTGTTGAAAGTTCAAAGGGAGGACACTATCTGTATTGAAGAGTATCACAAGCTCATTGTGAACATGTGTTGGAGATGAGGTCTTCCTTCTCCTTTACCATCAGTCAGAAATCAGTGTTTCTCAGATCTGCAAATTCTGGCTATAATTCTGGCCTCCTCAGGCTGCAACTTCCCTGGCTTTAGAGGATGAGCATAAAATAGTTACACCAAGGATGGTGTAATACTGATGAAGTTTAAAAAAATAATTCCAGGAGCTGAGTCTATACTGGCTTGGCCTCTAGTAATATACTGTGTTTTAAACATTTTTAGTGTTTACTTCATCTTGTATGTTGGAAAAATGAAATTGGCAGACAAATTAACAAGAAATTGATACAGAAGTCAATACACCTCAAAATTGCTCTGCATTTCTATGAAATAAGAATTCACACACACACACTGAATTAACTTTCATCATTACTCTTAGAAGTTCTAAAAATCAGCTCTGTCTTTTGAGTACTTTTTCTGATCTTTTGAATTTATATTCAGTCTCTAGTTTTGTTCAAAATCTATTGAAGGAATTCCAACTCTAGTGCTATATATTCTGTGGAGATAGGGAAAGAAAGCTTAATTGGCTGCTTTTTGAGTCTCATGATTATCTTGGGAATGCTTTCAAAATTGAAATTTCATTTTTTGATAGTTATTTATTGCTGGAATTTAAAGCATCTAGACAAAGAATTCTTTCAAGCTCAGGTCTAAGAAATTAACAAATGAAGCACTTCATAGTCAAAAGCATTTCTCTGGTAACTTGTAAAATGTAGAACTTCTTAGGAAATGGTGACAAATTCTATCAATTCTTTCCATGGATATCATGGTTTGTAATGTACAGAGCTACAAAACCCTCTCACATTCCATCACTTTAGTCTTCACAACCATGGGTACATATATGTGTGTGTGAGGTAGAAGGAACATGGGTAAGAAGGTAACACACACAGATTAAGGGGAGAGTCATCCCCAGAGCTGCATCAAAGATGGAAAGCTAGAGCTTACATTTTTTTTTCTGAAGCCAAATCCAGTTATCAATCTACTTTGCCCTATCAGGGATCTTATGTTTAACCAATATACATGAGATACTTTATTTAACAAGAAGGGACTGGGTATACAACTCAGTGGTAGCGGTGGATCATTTCCCTAGCAAGCACGAAGCCCTGGGTTCAATTCCCATCACTGCAAAAACAGGAAATACAAAACGTTTGTATGTGTGTCTACTGCGGATGAGGGCTATGATGATTTCTGGAGAGAACTCTTTTGATTTGCCTCAAAATATCTAGCACATTGAGGGCATCGCAAGACAGTATTTAAATTCTTAATGCATTCGGAAAGGAGGAAGGGATATATTTGCAAATCGCTTTATACAAAGTTCTGTTTCTACTGTCTGAGTTGAAAAACCGCAGTTGTCTTGGCTAGATGCATAGCAAGAAGGTATCTATCAATACCGTGGGTTTGACAAAGTGGTAGTTTGACAGATGGTTATGTGAGGATGAGCAAAAATGAGAAAACACATGCAGGAATCATTGCAGCCTGGCCAATTTCTAGGACATCTGTATAGATACACAGATTCAGTTTAATAGCATATGCCAGATACTTTCAGAGCAATGCATACTCCATTGCTATATTAAACTCCAAAGAGCTAAAATATGTGGTTTGGTTAAGAATAAGTTAGGGTGCTATGAGATTTATTCAGTTCAAAGCAAGAAAACACTTTTCCTGTTGAGGTCAATATTATAATTTAATCTAAGTCTCATAAAGATGAACTTGTTTTATTTGAAAAGCATATTTGTTGGCAGTACAAACTCACTTATTTTGACCTTAAGCTCCACATTTTTGTTTCAATCTCTATGTATCTGAAGGGGATTTGAAAGCCACTGATTTTGAAAAATCCAGAAAGTGAGAAATGATATTTCATTATAAGATTCCATTATTCAAAGCTCAAGTGCAAAATAAATTATGATGATCTGAGAGTATTTTCCATTTGGAAGAGATAAAAGCAATGCTAGCAATAACAGTTTGATTCATCTATAGTCACGTACACACCTCACTTTCTTTTGAGCTGTGTTTTACCTTAAGGTCACTTAGGCAGGGAGAGTCCATTTCTGGACGTTTTGAAATTACATACACGCTTGTCATGTCTACCAAGACTCTGGTTAAAAAACAAGCACAACAAAAATCTGAACAACTTTCCAAGTACTAAAGTACTACACCTATTACAAGATCTAACTTTTAATGTTGAGTGTGTGTTACTCTCCTAATAATTAGATATGAGTCAAGGTTTACCATGTAGCCTTATGGAACAATTTTTCTCTACCTCACATTTCAGATGTCAAAAATCACTGCATCCTTGAAGCTTCATTTGTATCAATTACTTTTCTGGAATACTCGCAATATAGCGATACCCTTCAAAAAGTAAAGTCTTAATTTCATTGAATTCATTGCTCTGTCAGGTATTCTTTGCTTTGAAATCAGTAAAACAAAGTAGCAATTTGGTCATGATTGGATCTGAAGATCTAATTGTAATTGTCAAGAGTCTGTGATATTTATCAGAAATTATTAACAGTATGTTTTATTTAAATTTTTAAAAATTTAAGTCATTGTTGAGGTAACTTCATTGTGATTCTTTTTTAAATTGAGGAAAAACTTATGTACAAATTTGAAGTTTATAATCACAAGCACTCTTTTTAAGAATTATCAAGATATAGATTATGCCCCCTAGAAAGTTCACTTAATATCTCCCAAGAAATCCTATGCCATGTAGGTGCCCGCTATTACGATTTGTATCACCAAAAAACACCTTGCTAGTTTTTGAATTTCATATGAATGGAATATTAACATGCAATTTTGATATTCATTGTTTGTAGCCTATTTTTCATTGTTGCATGATACTTCAATGTATAGCTATACCATTATTTAGCCACTGATATTTTCTGATGGATATTTGGAATGTCTCCTGCATTGGATTATAGTAAGTAGCTGTCATTACTACTCCTATATGACATTTGGTGAACATCATGCACCTAGGCATGGAAATGCTGGGGTTAAGGAGTGTTAAATGTAATTTTAGTAGGTTCTATGGCTCAGTAATTTTCCAGAATGGTGACTTATATTTTCACCAGCAATGTATGATACTTCTAGTCTTTCTGCATCCCCGTTAACACATAATATCAGCAATTTTTCTAATTTTAGCCTTTCTTCATGAGAGGTAGTGGTCTCTTATCATTCTCATTTGCAATTCTTTGATAAACACTGAGCATACTTATATGTGCAGTTTACCTATTCATGAATTTTCTTTTATGAAGTTTTATGAAGTATCTATTTACACTGGCCATGTTATCTTTTTTATTTTTTATAGTTCTTTATCCAAACAGGGCACAGTTCTTGGATAGATCTGTAGTACTACATATATTTTCTCTGTTCTTGATTTGTTTTTTCTTAATGGTATCTTTGGAAAAACAGAAATTTTGCTGTTTTCCAATGGCTGTTTTTCTCTTTTATAGGTAATATTTTCTTTGTCTTTTCTAAGAAATATTTACCTTTCCCAAGATAAGAGATATTCTTGTGTGTTTTCTTCTGAGTGCTTCACAGTTTTAATATATGTTAAGCTCATAGTCCATCTGTCCATCTTGCATTTTGTGTGTGTGTGTGTGTGTGTGTGTGTAAGGGATTGGTAGAGAATACATTTCTGTTTCCTACTGAACATTTAATAATTGCTATTCCACTTCCATTTATGGACTTTTTCCACTTATTTGTTACGGTGCTTTTAGAGAAAAACACATGAGTGTATGGGCATGATTCTATTTCCAGAATTGTCATTTAATTTTACTGATCTATTTGCCTATTTCTAACTCACGCTGCCTTGGTTACTGCAGCTTTATACATACGCATGTAGTAAGAAAATATGTGCTCTCCAAATCTGTTAATCTTCTTCAAAACCGTTTTGGCTAATTTAAATTCTTACATCGCTGTCTAGATTGTAGCTATGAAGTAGCCTATGACAATTGTTTTTTAAGAGTAGGAAAATTTATTGGAGTAAAGAAATGGGGAATAGGAATAACTCCTGAGAGACAGGAGGGGGCCCTGACGGGTTTCCCAATGACAGTGTTCGATACAAGGATATTAACCACTTTTGGAAGAATTGGCATCTTTGCAACATTGAGTATTTCAATTTGTTATCATGTGCTGTCTCTCATTTATATGGGTCTTTAATCTTCTTTCGACAGTATTTTGTGGTTTTTCTGTCTAGAGATTTTGCACACACATAATTAACTATATTCTCACAGATTTTGTTAATTTATGCTAGCAAAAATAATGTTTTTAGATTTCACTTTTAAGCTGTTTGCTGCCAGCATGCAGAAATACAACTGTGCCTCAACTCTGTCAAACTTATTTGCTAGTTCTAGTATCTTTCTAGTATTCTTCAAAGTATTAAATATAGATGCTTATGTTTCTGCAAATAAGGATAGCTTTATTTAGTTTTGTTCAATCCATTCATGATTTCCTTCTAGCCTCTTATTTCAGTGGGTAAAATTTCAAATGAAATAGTAAATAGAAGTGGTTACCTTAGATATACTGATCTTGATATAAGAGTGTTCAGGATTTCACCATGAAGTTCGTTATCCATAGATCCTTTTCCAAGTTGTAAACAGTTTCCCATTTCTATTTTGCTGAGATTTCTTATAACTAGAGTGTTAAATTTTGTCAAATACATTCTATGTATCTACTGAGATGACAAGATTTTCCCTTTTAATATGGTGAAACACTTTAACTGAATTCTGAATATTTTTATTCAAGTCATGATATGTGTTCTTTTACCATATTGCTAGATTTGATTTGCTAATATTTTAAGGTTTTTTACATCTACTTTCATGACAGATATAGTGTGTGATTTTCTATACTTGAAAGACTTTTGTCAAGTTCTGTCATGGGTTAGGCTGCAAAATTTCCCTTTTGCTCTATGTAAAATAAATTGTATAAGGCTGGCCTTATTTATCTCTAAAATCTTGGAGAGAATTACCATTTCTTAAAAGAGTAATGGGAACTGAAATCAGAAATAAGAGGTGAAGTCACTTGAGCCTCAAGTTTTTTCATGGGAAGATTTGTATTAAAAATCTAACTAAAAAATGGATATATGAATATTCAAATTTTTTTTCTGATGTCTGTTTAGGTAATTTATCTTTTAGAGGAATTTACAATGCTACCTAAGTTGTCAGTTTTATTGACATACATTGTTCCTAATATTTTTTATTCTTTTGACACATGTACAATTTATAATGATAGTCCCCTTCCATTTACAATTTTTCCTCTCTTTGATACTGCAAGTCATTTCACTGCTTTTTCAGAGAATCAAATGCTATCTTTATTAACTTTAGCTATGTTTATTTGTGCTCTATTTCACTGATTTTTGCCCTTATATTTATGATTTCTATCAACGCATTGTGGTTCAGTATCCTTAACTTTGCCTAGCTTCTCAAGGTAAAACATAGATAACTTGATTTTATGTCTTTGTTCTTTTCTAATAAGGAAAATATATGAAGCTATAAAATCATCTCTAGGCATTGCTTTAGTTGCATGTAACAAACTTTCCTGCAATCATTCAATGTAAAAAAAAACTCTTCTCAGCCTGACAAAAATAATTTTCTCTGACTTCATGTGTGTGTTTTTTATCTCTAACATGAAAGATTATTCTTAGAGATTTCTAATATCCCTTTATGTGTATCATTTTCTGATTATTGATTAGTTGAATACCTAAAACTATAATTATTAATTAACTATGGCAGGTAGTTGCCTATCAAATTTGATAGACTTTAATATTTAGTGTATTTTAAGTGCATTAAAGTATCAAAATATTTTTCAGAACTACTTTTATTATGGAGGTATTGAATTTGGTGTTGTTGCTCTGTAACTTTCTCTAAGAATATGCAGTGCTTTTGAAAGTGAATCATATCCATTAACAATGGCAGATGGAAACCACAGTCATCAAAATATGGAGATGTATTTGGTGTTTATGTCTCCAGAATGACTATAAACTCAACAGATAAACACTCTAAATAAGGAACCATATTGAGAAACGAAATAAGCTAAAAATACACACAAAAAAGAGCTTCTCTAAAGAGGACAATGGTATAATAAAAAATTTAGTAGGTTCTTGTCTCTTCTTCCTGGAACAGTTTCAGAAAGCACGTGGAATTTCCTGTGTGATGGAGCTCTTTGATAGACCCCCCACATCAGCTTCAGGATGGGGGCCTTCTCAGTGGAGGGTTGGACTTGGGGCCAGTCCGACCCCCTAGGAGAAGAGGAAGACTGGTATTTGAGTAGAGTCATAAGGAACATCGTTTAAGCAGTGAGGTCCATGTAACGAAGCCCTGATAAATACTCCAGACACTAAAGCTGTAGGCACCTCCCTAAACACACTGATAAGCCAGGGGCAGGACACCCCTAACTGCGCCTGCAGAAGGCATGGGGCTTCCCCGCCCCGGGACATTTCCAGGTCTTTCCCTAAGCACCACTTCTACTACTACTGGGTTCAAAATCAGTATCCATTTATTATTATATTTAGAATAAGACTGGAAGGATAGCACTTTTCCTAGGTTCTTTGGTTTGTGGAGAAATGATCAAATGTAGGGTCAGTTGTAAGAACCCCTGAATTTGTAATTGGCTGGTGCCCTACAGCCCTATTAGTGGCCACCATCCAAAGCAGAGCCAATCTTGTGAGAGACTGAGTCTTTCCCATTTAGGGTATGATGCTGGCTTTGAGTGGTCGGCATCACATTTGTGTTACGGTTCCCCAACCAGAGTGCAGGGATGCTGGACACTACAGGGGAAAACCATGAAAATAATTGTAGCAGAGAACACTGGCCATTCTCTAGCTCCTGGTTTGTTTTTTCATAAACAGTACTTGGTCGTCGTTGTCCTCGTTGTCATTGTCGTTCTTTTAGTTAAGCACATGTCCACCCAGCTAAAAACCCATTCCTTATGCAACTCTGTGGCAAATGGACTAAATTCTCAACAGCAGGATGTACACAGAAGTACCAAATGTCCTCCCCTTGCCCTTTACATCATGAAAGTCATTTACTGTCTCTGCTCTGACCTCTTAATAGCAGACAATGATTCTAATCCGTTTGTTTTTTCTTTCTTTCTTTCCTGGCATCCGAGATTCAAGATGTGGCTCTCTTTAAAAGATATATTACACTACATAGGTTTATTTAATATATTTATCTAAAAGATGAATAAATTCTTCCAAACCTGCCACAAGCATGACAAGCTTTGGATCCTGTAAAGAAAGAGTGTACATCATTATGCTCAGTCACCGTGGCCAGAAGCATTTGCACAGTGTGAAGGAGGCACCTGCAGGAAGAACTCCTCCATGAGGGCCGTGGTCCACCTGTAGTGCAGCCTCCAGGACTTGGCTGGGTGGCTGATGTCTGCTGCATGGAGGATCAGGGACATGGTCTTGGCTCTGTCAATCCTGCCAAAGCAAGAACATTTCTAGATTATTAGGACAAAGTAACTGATTTGTCTTTGATGAGTCCAAGCCCATAGAACTTTACAACGACAGAAGAAAATAGCCTACCCTTCAGGCTGCTGCAAACTGTTCCTTATATTTTTAATCTGCTGGAAGTGACCAGACATGTCCGTAGATAATACCATTTCAATCACTAAGTTCCGAAGATCCCTGCAGAGGCATCAAAAGGGGAAAGATCACATTTGGCCTTTTATTGGTCTGGATTGGAACGTTTCTCTAACTGTCTCTAATCACGTTGTATTTTTCCTAAGGGATATGAACACAGAAGGTGCTAGTTTGTAAGTGTAAAAGTGCTCATAAAAATTTAACACTATTTTGCCTTGGACCCTGACAGATTTAAGAAGTTTCTAGCAAGTAATCTGTGAATGATGCTGCTTTATATTCCCCTAAAGAACAGGTATCTTCTTTTCTTAATCCATAACCCTTCTTCCCAACTCATAATTCATAAGTCTTATTTTTCTAGCTGAAGGTAACCTTGACCATTTTCAAGAGATACTATTCTAAATGCATTTAAAAAGTCTTTTATTTATTTGTTGTATGTTTGGTTCATTTTGGGAAATTGGTGAATACTTTGGGAGAAAAATATGTAGCTCCATGGGGCTTCAGAGCACTTTAGATGAGTGTGGCCAAAAAAATTAATAGCCTTAAGGTCTCTGGAAGAGGGCAGCATGGATTCTCAAGATCTCCTTGCTTCTTCCTCCCTTTGCATCTTTTAAATAAAATTATTATTAATAACTCCAATACTATTTATCAAGGGTTCAGTAAGTCCAGCCACTAACCTAGAACTATGCTGTAGTGGCTCTGTCTGTACATTAAAAGCCTAAACCTAATAACAACCTTATTTCCTGCCACAGAAAACAGAGTTGTTGACTTATCACAGACCTAGTACACAGCGGAGGGAAAAATTGAAAACATCATGCTATAGTGATATATGTGCATCCATGTTTACAGCAGCACAATTTGTAATAGCTAAATCTTGGAAACAACCCAAATGCCCATCAACCAAGGAATGGATAAAAGAGTTGTGGTATTTTTATACAATGGACTATTACTCAGCTATAAAGAAGGATCATCTTGAGGCTTTTATAGGTAAATGGAGGCAACTTGAGACCATACTCATAAGTGAAATAAATCAAACTCAGATTTGTAAATATCATACTGTCTCCCTAGTGTAAAAAAAAAACGGAAAGAATAGTAAGATCCAAAATGCACAATAGATATTGTGATAAAGGGCAAGGAAGTGCTCAAAAGGAAAGAACAACTGGGATAGGGGAAAGGAGAGAAGGAAGAAGGGGAAAGATTATATGTAAATAGGTATACATATATATATATGTGTGTGTGTGTATGTATATGTATACAAGATAGATAACTATACTACCAATTTCTGTCAGTTCATCCAAAAGAACAGTTTGTGCTCTCATTGTTTGCTCGTTTTTTCATGTCTAAATCTTGTAACTTGAACAACTACTTCTAAAATAATAATACGCAATATATTAACTAGTGTTAATTTCCTACTTTTTTTTTAATTCTGTATCATGTCTATCCTTTCTTTGTTTTGCTTTTTAAAATAAAAAAAAAAGTTTCCACTTCCAAAGCTGGCACCTGGATGACCCTATCATGTCAACCTCCCATCATAACAACCCCACAGAATCCCAGGTGCTGAAGTGAGAGAGGATTCTTTGTTTCAGCTTTTGGGACCTGACCTTGTCTAACACAGAAGCTTGGGTACTACTGAAATTTTCAATCAATACACTAAATACCGCGACTATACCACTAAGCCTATGCATGAATAACTCATTCTTGTATTAAGGAAAAAGTAAACCATCCCAGCCAAACTTTACATTAATTACAATTAATTCATTGTTAATTCAGTAGCAACAGGTAAAATGTTACTCACACAGGAAACCATGCTTCATTCTCTCTGCAGCATGGTGGCTAAAGAGAGTAACCTAAATCAAGGTGTGCACTAAACTTCAATCATCATCTCATGTCAAAGATAATTTGCCTAAAGATAGTATGGTCAGATGATTTTTTTTTTAGCAAAAAACAAAAATTAGAGTTTATTGTTGAAAATTGTGGGTATTCAGATTTAACATAACTTTTAGAGCCATGAGGAATCAAATTGTGCTACAATTATAATATTGGTTAGCTTGCTTAGAATGCTTGACCCAACTATGAAAGCATAGAAAGCTATTAAACATAGTTAATAAAATTATTTTCAATTATATTTTGCCCCTGAAATTTTAACATCCATACTAAAATAGCAACTGAATAAAATGCTGTTAACTAAGGAAAATGAGATTATAATTTTGTGAAATCGGTAGAACCTAATATACTGTAATTTGTGCATAAGCAATCAACAAATGCCAGATTTATCAATAAAGTAGGCAAAATAGTACACAAGGGAAATATTACTTATGATCTTTTTTTTGCCAACATTTTTACATTAATGCATTTAAATTAGTTTAAGAAATAGTTCACTGGCACAAGCGCTTGCCTGGCAAGCACGAGGTTGTGAGTTCAATCCCTGGTGCAAAAAAAAAAAAGAAAGAAAGAAAGAAAGAAAGAAAAAGAAATAGATATGCCAGCAGAAAATCTACAAGTTTTTAAAATATTCATGTTTTAATTGTCAGTAAAATGTTATCAAGGCTTTAGAAGCAAATAGATCTTTTGTTAAGTTTTAGGAAAATGTTGACTCTATTGAATTCTAAAATCCATTAATTCTATAATTCATATGATATGCATACAATTTGTTAAACAATTCTATAAAAAAC
>RJWT010030676.1:0-14575 GCA_004365215.1 Cuniculus paca | reverse complement strand
CATCAGACCGAATCCCAAAGAATTCAGGCCTGGATTTCCTCCCTGGGTTTTCTGCTTGGTGACATCCTCCCTGATGGTAACTAGGGTGCAGTAAGCTAGGGCTGCTGAGCTCTGGGGCTGTGGACAGCCCAGCCATGCATGGGGAGGGAGTGGCCACACTGTCAGACTAGCCTTCCCTCTGAGGGCAGAACTGGCATTGGGGGTAGACACTGGCATTTGTGGGACTGTGCCAGTCCTCATGACCCTTGACATCTGTGTCTGCTGTTCCTCCTGAGGGACGGAGAGCTTTTCAAATTGATGTAACCTCGGAGCTCTATTTCTTGCTCTCTGTTTGAGGAAAATTTCGGTTGACTTTGGAACTCTGAAAGGGCGTCTGCTCCTGAGTAGAAATGAGGTTTTCTCTGTGGGAGGAGAGGAAGCAATTGATCCTGGTAGGAGCTGCACACTCAGGTAAGCAGTCATTGCCATGCCAGTGAAATGACAGCACAAAATAACTGCACCGTGTGCTCAGGAGGCTTGAACCATCCATCTGCCGGGTCTCACAGAGAAAGCCATACCTTTAGCTCCAGGCAGAAGAAAATCCTCTTGACACTGCTGTCTAAAAAAAGTATGCACTGTAGTCTTCCTACCTTCAGATTTTTCATGTCAGATATAATTTTCATTTTAAACCAGGCAGGTTGATACATACCCATGATCTGAGAACTCTGGGAGGCTGAGGCAGGAGGATCACAAATTCCAGCCCAGTCTGGGCAACTTAGTGACTTAAAGAGATTCTGCCCCCAAATTAAAAAAAGTAAATAAATAAAAAGGTCTGGGGATATATCAATAAGTTAGTGTGAAACCCCTGGATTTGATCTCTAACGACATGAAAAAGAGTATGTGTATACATATATATTTCATTTTGTGAATACAGTAAGTTGAAGATTTTATAATTTCAACCAAAGGATCCTATTGAGAATCTTAAAGAGTTCAAATGTTTGAGTCTTCATTGCTGAAATGACAATGTCACAAATAACCAACAGTTTTATGTTATAGCAAACTGATTCGTTTGTATTCCCAAATTCAGCAGACACATGTTGTATTTTGTTTTGTTTTGTGTTGTTGCCCTTGTTAGCGAATCCTCCAAGTAGCTCTTAAAATGGGGGCTTTCAGGCAGGTCATTTATTTAGGAAAATGATCCCAAATAAAAAAGTGGTAATTGGGAAGAGTAAAATATAGATGAAAGAAAACACAGTGATCACTCAGTATTCACACAGGATTTGTTGGAGGCCCAGAAGAAAGCAGATTGTTAAGTCCCTTTTATAAAATGGTACAGTATTTGCATAAAGACTATGCACACCTTTCTGTGTATTTAAATTTTCTCTAGGTTTTTTTTGTATAAAACAATGTGCTAGGTAAATACTTGTTTTTCATGGAATAATAAGATTAAAAGTCTATGCATGTTCAATGGATACAATTTTTTTCAGACTTTTTGTCCATAATTGTTTGAATACATGAACTTATTTTCTGTGGACAGCAAGCCAACAGTAAAAGCATGTTTTTAAGATAATAACCATGGTAGGAAAATTGGGCTGGGCCCCAGCAGAACACATGGGCACCAGGAGTGTTGGCCAGAGGAAATGAAGAGGAAAACAACTCAAAAGTTCAATTAACGCTGCACAGGTCATTCATTCAGTTGGAACTCCTAGCATGGGGTTCCCCAGGGTCAGGATGACCAAGAAAGAGAATGGCAAATGCGCTGTGCACCAGTGAGAGGTATCGGAGAAAGCAACAAAGCAGGGGCTGGTGTTGCAGGCCAGGGGAAATGAGACATCTGCCATGTAACTGTGACTTTGCTAGCTTCCTCCTGTTGTCATCTGCTGGCAACCCACCACCTTGTCCCTGCACTGTATGCCTGAAGTACCTCTCTCTAAAAGGTACACTGCTGATGATGCAGCCTTTTAAGTCTTGTCCTCAAAGTTAGCAGTTGCAGAGCAATCCCTCTTGTGAACCAAACTCAAGTGTAGTATTATGAAAACCAGAAAGTGGAATTGTGACACTTGAATGCCATTCTGGACAAGAGAAGATTTGGGATGGACACCACCCTTCAGACATCGGAGGCTGTAGAAGGTCATCATGTCTTCCTACCATCGCTTCTGTCCTTGGGATGAGAGCAAGGAGGCAGGCAGGACTGTCGGGTCACAAAGCTCAACACTACTTTTCACTGAGACGGCTGATGTCCCACTTCCTGCTGCAGCTTCCAATCTTTTGTCACCCGTCAGTGAGTAGTTAGTTATGGAGTAAAATTAATATTAAGAATTAGGAATTAGGCATTCTACTGGAAATTATGGAAGTCTTTAAAAACATATGGAAGTCTTTGAACACTCAGGATTGTAGTCTTTCCTACTTGATTTTGATTTTCTTTGTCCTCTAATAGCCTTAAAACTATCCAACTAGATCCTTAAAGTCTCATTTCTATCACAAAAGGAATAAAAGTAGCAATGATAGCCCAACATAAATGCTGGGAATTGAAATTCTGGATAATCTCATTGTTTTAAGCATTACCTCTAAGATACTGTAATATCAATAGCTCTCAAAGTGAACAGAATTAAAATGCTTTTTGCAGACATTTCTCAGGGAAAGAAAAGACATTTCAAGTGTACTCAGTGAGGCAAGAATCTAATGTACAACAGTTCTGTATTAGATATTGCTCTATTTGAGCCTCTTAAAGTAATGTATTGTGCTTTTGCTTATAAGGGATCAATAAGGACTCCTCCTATTTTACCATTTTCACATGGCTTTATGAGCTATAACAATTATGGCTTTTTTCACATGATCATATTTAAATATAAGCAGCTTACTGTTTGGGGACTCATGTATATTATTAAACTAAAACAAATGCTCTCATTGGACTTAATGAAATCTACACTCTCAAGTGCCTGGGAAATCATTACAAATAAGGTATACTCAAATAAAGCAAAGCACAATTATTAGGTTTAATTCCTAAAATAAAATTAGTCCATCTAAAAGTAATAAACAGAGTAACCCTGGTTTAACAACTTCTTCACTAAACAACTCCTTCTTGTACGTTAATAAAGGTGACTTTTTATTGGTTTTTGTGCAGCTTTCTCTTTGCCTGAAACTTCCTATCAGATGCGATCTTGTCTTCAAGACGCACCTTCAGCATTGCCTCCCACTGGATCCCTCAGTCTGTTTCCGATACTGCTGATGGGAAGCTTGGGGAGAGGATGTGGGAAAATAAAGAAATGGGTGTGGAGAGGATGCATTTTAAAATAAATCCACGTGATCCTTAGGAAAGATCACTCTGGGGAGTCTGAGAGCAAATTCATGCAGACAAAGTGCTCATGCTTCTGAATGGGGCTTCCTGCAGGAAACGCTTTCTCTCTCTGCTTGCGCTTATAGTCTAACTACCCAGCTCCAGGTTCCTTCAGCATAGGGACAAATTTTTCAGACAAATATTTGCATTTTCTTCCATGATCCCCAGGTTACAGAACATTAGCAAATTGCTAGTTCAACATGACAAATTGCATCTACATCTATACTTCCTCCCTTCTGAAAACCAGATTGACAGAATAAAGCATTTTCCACTTCTACAGAAATGTGTACACAGATCTGTGTGTCTGCACACGAGTGCCACACGTGTGCTGCAACGAGTGTCTTAGCTCTAACGTATATTTTGTGATGTGCCGTAGCGCAAGGCTACCCAAAATAAAAAATATTTTAGGAAAATGGAAAGTGTGAGGAATTTTTAAAGCAAATACATTCAGATTTGTCAAAACCAAAGCTGTGAAATTCACAGTATAAAACACTCACAGTGCCATTTTTTCCCAATGCAGGGTCAGAGGAAAAGCAAATCTACAACCCCCACATAGAAAAAGTGGGCAGGAGGTTGAGGAGTTGCTGGGCTCCTGACTGCCCCTTCCCAGCTATGACTTTGAGCCTTAGATCAAAAGCCTGAGAATAATATTTAAAATCAAGTGTGAGATCAGGGTGAAATACACTGACATGAAAGTCTCAAACAAATAAATATACACCAAGTATCTGAGATGGAGGGAATTAATAATCTCCCAATATGCACGCCTGAAATGGGATGGAAAAAAGGGAAATAATGCAGAGGCAAGGAAAGTTCCACATAACAGTGAGTTGTTGCAAAATTTCTGTTTTCTGCAAAATATGCATATTGACTAGGTAACTGAGAATTCCCAGCTGTATAGCATTCTCTCTGTCCTGAGTTACTGCCTTAAATTGAATCTACATTTAGTGATTAAATGTAGATTCCTCACAAAAGGTTGTGAGGAAAACACACTTACAGACTGTAACACAATGCAGATTGGCAATAACTAATGTAACATAATTTTAATCGTACAAATAAAGACTAAAATACAAGGGAAAGAGAAATCATAAAAGGAATAGACCAGAAAAGACAAAGTCAAATAACTAAGTATTTTCAGATAGATTCAAGATCATGTTCAAAAAGTTGCAATATTTGCAAAGGAAAATCACAAAATGAAAACAGTCCAGAAAAGAAAAACTGATTAGCAAAATATTTTCTTAAGGACTGTGTGCTTGGTCCCTCCCCAATTTCTAAGCTTAGTGAGATTTCTGGCCCCTAGGGATAGTACAAGGAGTAGGGCTCTGGGTAATGGACAGGTCATGAAGTTCTCGTGAGCACGATTTCTATGTGGGGGTTGTAGATTTGCTTTTCCTCCCCTGAAGAACCCTTCTTTCTTGTCTTGCCATGTGGTGTGCTGCATGGAGAAGCTCATCTGACCATGGGAGCAGATTTTCATTCACTAGCCAATTTGTAAGAATTTGAATTTGGACATCCAAACCTCCTGAATTATGAGAAATAAATATTTGCTGTTCAAGTCACCTCTTTTATGGAAGTTTCACTGAAGCAACACAAATGGGCTAAGACCATCGCTGATAACAAGAAGCAGAGGTGCTGCTCAGTCCCACATCTAAATCTGTAGACAGACGCTTCTGGGAACCAGATGATGGGTAAAGCGTGTCAGGGTGCGTCAGTGAAGCAGGGACTTTAAGGGTGACTGTGGTGAGGGCTCAGAGGGCAAACAGGAGGGCTGCGGAGAAGACAACCCCAATCTTCTCATGGAAGGAACCTGAATAAACTGTGGCAGAACCATGCATGGTGAAGGTCATTCTGATGAAACGTCAGACGGAAGTGAGGGCCACATTACTGGCACGCGAAAGAATGCCAATCTTAGATATAAAGTGACAGAGAACACGGGTGAGTTTTGTTTCTGTTCTAGTGGTTCATGGATGTGCAAGTTTCTGAGTAATGCAATTTGATTGTTGGCTAGAAGTTTTCAAAATACAGTGTTGAAGGTGTGGCTGAGCTCTGCCCCAGTGCTTATTGTAAAATGTGACAAAAACAATCACTGAAAGATGGAATTGTTATGCAAAATGGAAGCAGAATTCAATGGCTTGAAAAATCCTCAGCCTGTCCATACTGCACACAATGAGAATGCTAAGGTCGTAGGTAAACTGCTGTTTGATACAGAGATTAATGTGGCTCAGCCATCTCTGCAGAAGCCAGGCACTGTTCTAAAAGACAATGGTTGGATGACCCCAAAGATAACTCAGAGGTTAAAAGAGGGGGTGCGCTTACCACAGTCTCAGAGTTCCTGGGCTCTGGGGCCATGGTGGCCACCCCCCTTAGTTTCAAAGGGCAGTATGTCTTGGAGCCTCAGGCCTACCACCTCATCCCAAGGAGCCCAGGGTACTGGACTCCAGCCAGCCGAACCGCAAAATGCGTTCATTGAAGGCACCTCCAGCAAAGGGCCCTTAGGAGACGGCACACCAAGCCAGTGGGGAATTATGGGAGTTTTCTGGAAGGGTACTCTCAGTTCCAGGAGACAGAACTCTTATCAACTCATTTTCTGTTGACCCCAGCTTGTCTTCCTGAGTCTACCCCAGTGAAAGAGCAGGGAAGAGTGACAACTTCAGAGTGGAGACACCTGCCACATATCGTCCAGTCTAACTGATGAAGAGATATCAGTGAGGCCACCCAGACGGAAGAGGCAAGAGAGACACTTCACCTATGTGGATTCTTTCCCCAAAGCCATAACCACAATCCAATCATGAGGAAAAAAATCAGACAAACTCGGTTTATGAGACATTTGCAAGAGATCTACCTGGCCAGAACTCTTCAATATTTTCTTTTTGTTGTTGTTGAAAAAAAACAAAAAGAAATACTGAAAAACTGTTACAAACCAGAGGGACCCAGGGAAATATAACACAAAAACACAGGAAACTGTCTTGGAGTGGAGCTTGGAATTGTAAATTTAGTGAATACAAATAAAATTGGAGGTTTCCATAATAATAATGGATTAACGTTAGCTTCCAAGCTTCGGTGATTAAATGCCCTAACATATTATCAACAGTGTGAAAAGTTGAGTGATGAGGAGGGGCACTCTCTCTTCCAGCTTCATCTTTTCTTTAAATATAAACCATTCTAAAATATAAAGTGTATTATAAAATTGTGTTGCCATGTATAACTTAGTGATTGAGTAACAGAGCACAGAGCAGATGAGACACAGAATACGGATCCTGAAGGTTCACTGCGCAAACCCTAAAGGGAGGCAGGGAAATCAGTAGGTAGAAGAAAATAGTAAAAGAAAGGCACCAAACTTCAGAACAGAGGAAACAATAGGAAAACTGAAACAAACATATATATGAGCATCCAGAACTTGGTGGCTGCCAATCCTGTACTCAAGAATAGAGTGAAAATCCCCCTGGAAATAGACAGTCACAGCAGCATCCCCAGGGGTGAAATGCAAATCAAACCAGTGCTGAGAGCAGGGAACAATGACTCAGTCCTTTTAGCTTTGGAATTCTATACCCAGTCAAGCTCCTAATTAGTGTGGGAATAAACTATATCAAGTCATAGACATTCAACGGTACAACAAGTTTAAAATTCACAGAATTTTTGTCGAAAGTTACTTTAGTGTACTCCAGTAAAACTAAAAATAAAAGCCAATAAAGAACAATATTTCAACTGAAGAGACAATTACTTCTGAAACATTTCCAAGAAAATACAAAGAAAGCCAAAAAGACACGGAGAGAATCTATTTAACATTAACTTGTAAGAAATTCTGATTTCAGTAGCTCATAGTGGTGGTAAAGTTTCTATTTCCATCTCTGCTACCTAAATGTAGTCCTGTCTTTGCACTAAACAATGTGTCCTTAATAACAAAAGTTTCAGTTACTGATTTTAAGACGCTAGAATCTATTTAGAGCACTGAAGTCTTAGCTGTTTCAGAGAACAGAATGGGACAGTTGTATATTTTAGCAGTGTGAAATTCAGGAAGTGGCTGAGAATGAAGAACATTAAGCTCTCCTGTCAGACCGGGAGGGTTATATCATGACTTTGCCTCTGACTGGTCTATGTGAACTTGGTCTACTTAGTTAACTTGTCCAAGACTCTTCTTGTCAGTTTATGCGATAAATGGGAGAGCTGTAAAACACCTACGTCATGGGATTATTAGGAAGGTAGATTAAAGTTATCCCATATTAGAAAATGCAGAGTGTGTTCATTGTTTTGTTAAACTTCACTATTATTATTAATTTTGTAAAATAAGCAGGTGATGGAGAAGGAGAATAGAAAAAGTGATACTTTAAAAAATTTTCTTATCTTTCATGGCAAAGATAAAAGATATTTTAAAACTCACAAACATTTCATAATCTGTATCAGCAGACACAGTGAGACAAAGCGTAAAATAAAAGCAAGAGTTGGAAGCAAAGAGCAGTGTCAGAAATGGTGCAGAAGTACCTAATTCTTCTTGTAACAAAGACAGACATCAGTAGAATAGTTATATAATTAGATAAAAGAAAATGGGCTTAATATTCAACATTATTAAGGAAACTGTCAGAAGATTTTGGAGCAGACCTGGAGAGCTTGGAAGTTCTTTCTGGAGACAGCAACAGTTCGTGCATTTGACGAGCACAGGTTCTCCTCTGGTGGAGGAGGACAGTCTCTGACCAAGCTTCCAGTTTGGGTGGGAGCCTTTTGGAGCAGTGAGCGAGGACAAGGACACACATCCAGCCACCTGAGCCAGCGGAATCAACACTGGTAGTCAAAGGGGCGGATCAGGATAGACATACAGGGCATAAATGCTGCATCCGTTTCTGGTGGACCGATCTTAACACAGGTGTCAAGAACCAACTATGTTGAAAGAACTGTCTCTTACATGCATGGTGCTATAAAAACTGCAGAAGAGTTAACCTGGACCTTTATCATACTCCACAAAAAAATCCAACTCAAAACGAATCAAAGACAGATGTAAGGCGCTAAACCACAACTAGAAGAAAATATAGAATAAAACCTTCTTGGTGTTGGCTTTGAGCAAGAATTTTTGAATATGGCACAAAAAGCACAAACAATGAAATTAACAACAGGTAAATGGGATTGCATACACTTAAAAAGCTTGTGTACAGCAAAGGAAGAAGAGAGTGAAGAGACCATGGAAAGGGAAAACATGTTAGTGAGCCATACATCTGATAAGGGATTAATATCTAAAATAAATTTAAAAATCAATAAGAAAAAATAATTTGAGTACAAATTATACAAAGGACCTGAAATGATGTTTCTCAGAAGGAGATGAACGGTTCATAAATACATGAAAACATGCTTAATTTCCATATTCATTGGGGAACTGCTAATTAAAGCCACAGTGATACAACTTTTCCCACAAGTTAGGATGTCGATTATCAAACACACAAGAGATACCTGTTGCCTAGGATGTGGAAGAAAGGGGACCTTTATACCCCCTTGGTGGGAATGTACCTTAGTATGGTTAATATGAACTACGAAAAGTTTTTCAAAAAATTAAAAATACAAGGACCATATGAAGGAGCAATTGCGTTTTGCTATACACCCAAAGGGTAAGAGATGAACACACCAAGAGGGAGTTGTGTTCGCATGCTCATTGCCACATTATTAATAATAACGCCCCAGAGAAGGAATTAATCTTTGTCCACCAGCGGATGAAGGTAAAGAAAATATGGTACATGTACACAGTGAAATTCCATGCAGCCCTCAAAACTGAGGGGAACTCTGTCAGGTACCTCAACGTGGATGAACCTCAGGACACTGCCGTAATGGAATATTCCAAATGGAGACACTGTGATCTCCCTTATATGTCAAATTCGCATGAGCAGATGGTGCAAAGATGCCTTTGGGACCTGGGGTGAGGAGGACAGGCGCTTGGGGAGCTGCTGGTAAAAGGATACAAACTCCCAGAGAAACAGGAGGAAGACATTCAGGAACCACTCATTAAAACACCTTGCTAATTGTTGAGAGCAACGTATTGTGCAGGTGAAATATTTTCTTCGTGAAAATGGTATGTGTGAGATAATAGCTATGCCAATCAGCTGGATTTCATCATCCTAATATATTTGTATATCAAAATATCATGAGCACCATAAATACATACAATTTTCCTTGAAATTAAAAACAAACTAATAATAGTGTAAAGATGTTTTAAAAGAAGACCTAAAAAAGTAAACTGTTAAAATGGTTACAGTCTAAGATTTGCCTAAAACTATTGTCTAAACTACACAAAACTAAACTGAGAAATACATGTACTATGTTTGATCAAATAGTACAGTGAATGTTAGAATAAAGAAGAATATTACAGTAAAAAACTCACACTATCTTCCCTTAAAATGCTTCACCTTACTTCAGATACATTTATCCCATGATTTTAGCACTTTCTGAAGCAGTGCTGAAAGTCCTCTTCCTGAATGTGTTCAGTTTCACCGCTATGGCTGCCTGGATGTCCCAAATCAGTTCAAAACATTCACCTTTCGTGGCCTTGGGACTTTTGGGAAGAGCTAGAATTTACACACTGCCAGATCAGTGTGTAAAGAGGAAGAGGATGCACCATAGCATTTATATGAGACTGCATTTCTGTTGGATGGCATTTGTCATCTATTTCTGATCAAAATTCGTAAGGACACTCATGAAAGAAGACTTCAAGAACTGCTTTGGAAAGTGGCAAGGACAGTGAGATGAGTGTGTTTGAACCCAGGGAGTGGATTTTAGGGGAGGTCGACACTTTACTGTACTATTTTTTCTAAAGTTAAACTTTCCCTGTATATTTTGATCTCCTCTTGAACGATATGACTCTACGCATCCAGTCCTGTGATGGGAACATTGTATGCTGGTCATATACCTTTATACCTTTATGCTTTCTCTTGTTTTTGCTTTTTTTTATTATTAACTAAGGAGTCATAGAAAGTGTAACATGGTCAATAATACCCAATAAAAATATTTTAATGGAATAATAAAACTTGCAAACACATTGAAATTAACTTCCTCCAACTTTTAAACTCTTCTCAAATTTAGTTCTTGTGTTCTCTTAAAATGAAGAACAAAGCATTCATTCATTTGACTATCTTTGAACATTACAGGGTCGAAGTTAACAGTAATTTAAAATCTCCAGGAAAAATAGATATGTAAAAGAACGAATTAATAAAAATAGAGCTATGTTTTAATAAAGTGATGAGAAAACATTATATAAATACCGACGGAGTCAGGAAAAGCTCTTCTGGTGATAGATACTGAACTGCAGCTTAAAACGTAAGAAGGAGCTCAGTTCCTTCTAGACTCGTGATGCTTCAGGCTCCCTGAGAGGCAGCGCTCGTCCACCACTTCTAGCCAGTAGGTGACAGAATTGGGATTGGAATCCAGCTCATCCTTTATCACCATCCCTGGACCCTGGATATCTGTGACCATGTGCGATTTGTACAGTCGTGTATTTATAAACAGAGCCAGAGAGATCATAGCAATCAGAGTCGGGCACGACTTCGCTTTTTGTGGTACTATTCAATAGGTAACAATGACAATGGCATTACTAAGAAACTGGCAGGCACTCGAGTGTTCATTTACGAAAGTGGATGTGATAATGAGGAGCACTGTGGCCTCATCACATGCTTTCTCCAACAGCCTTGCTTTATTCTACTCATCAAACCAGGCAAAAACCATGCTGCAAAGCTGAATCAGGTCCAGCACTTACCTCTGTTGCGCATTCTAACGACCACGTACCAGTCACCTGCTGCAGTCTTGAAACTATGCAATGAGGCTATGGTAGCAAACGGTACCTTATTTCATGTCTAGCGGTAAAATGAACACATCCCAGCATCACCCCATAGCTGTTGAGTAGAAGCTTACAAATCCAGATGCATCTTCTATACCAGCGCGATTCCCTAATCACCTCACTCATTACTGCCTTTATAGAAAACTGAAGGCAACATAGACTGCAAAGGGCAGATTCTGCTCTGAGTCATTGGCGCTGCACACACATGTGTAGCAACAGATAATCCTTGGGATATAACACCCCAGTATCAACTGTGCACAGCAAAGTAGATAGAAGTCACATCCAATACTGAAGCATGTTCATGCCTATCTTTACTTTATGGAATGATGCGACTGAAATAAATCTAACATTTCAATAATCATTTTAAATATGATTTCAAAACTAAGAGATCTTTCATAGTAAGAGCAAAACATTTATTTATCCATTCATTAAAACACATATATAAATATCTGTGTGCTTGTATAAAATGTCTATTGCATGACACATCCTTCTGTTACACACATCGTGGAGTGATGCATTGCACTGTGCCCTTGGGGAGTGCTCCTATCAGTTAGGGAGAGAGAAAAGTACATAGATAACTACAAAATGTCAGGCAGGATGTGACCCTTGGGGACCTCGGCGTGATTGCAGGGAGAGGGACCCTGAGACAGAAGGGCAGCTTTGACAGTGCCCATCGCAGCCAGCACAGCTTTGTGTGGGACCTTCCCTGCTTGCGGGGACTTGGGGTCCCTATCCTGCTCAGATGGATGGGATTCCTGTTTGCTGGCGTCTTTCCCCGGCTTTGCTTCTTGATGTAGCTGTGCCTCTGGGCTTGTGGGTTCACCCTTTCACCTTTCTATTCACTGCTTGTGTCTTTGCTCTGTGCCCCTTAAGCAGTTAAGAAGGATCATGGTGGAATCAGCACTGGCGGGGTCTCCTTGTGAGGGAAGGTGACAGAGAGCAGGAATCCAGTCAGGGACTGGTCAACAAAGGCAGGGTGGACTCCAGACTCCACGAGGGTGTGTGTCCTGCTGTGCGCACAAGTGCTCCAGGGGACAGAGAAAATTGGAGTGAAGGAGAGGAAACAGGATTAACTTGTGGACACATTTTTAGTTTAGGAAATTTTCTTAGTGACAGCAATATAAAATAAATGGAAGAGGTAAGCACTGTTGACAGAAAAAAAAATATAAGTAAATATAAAGTTCTATGCCATCATAGATTGCTAGTTTCCACAAATACTGGTTTATCTAAAAATAAGAGTACAAAAATTAATATAAGTATTTCCTTATGAATTTTAAAATCTGGTTCATTATTCTCAAAATCTGTGAAATTGTTGTATGCAGGGCAATCCTCCTCTGTTGTTTAGAAGACAAGCCTGATTTAGATTCTTAATGCAAATATCCTCCCCTATTGGGGTTCAATCATTTACTAAATCAATAGTTTTGGATGCTTACTATGTCTAGGAACTAGAAAGAAAAAATAAATAAATAAACCAATGAGCATTTAATGCATCAAGAGGAAGCACGTGGCAGGCAAACAGGGGCATGAGCTTGGGCCTCGGACATAAGAAGGTCAGAAAAGCCACCTCTGAGGAGTGACCATGGGAGTGTCAATTAGTACAACCACCATGGGGGTCAATGTGGAGAAGTCTCAAAAATGAAAAGTAGAAATTCCATTTGACCCAGCTGTTACTCTTTAGCATCTTCCAGAAAGAGTGAAAGACTTTGCATCACAGTGGTGCCTGCTCACCCATGTTTACAGCAGCTCAGCTCAGAGCAGCTAAACCTTGGAAGAGGCCTGTGTGACCAGTGACAGATGAATGGATAAAGAAAGTGTGGTATTTCCACACAAGGGAGCCCTACTGTGTTGTAAAGAAGGATAAATTTGAGTCATTTGTAAGAAAATGGAGGCACCTTGAGACTATAATGCTAAGTGAAATGAATCAGACCCACTAGCTTAAGTATGCATGGTTTCTCTTAAGTGGGAAACCCAAAATACAAATAAAGAACAAAATAAAAGATGGGTAATAAGAATAGGGAGATGGGTCTTGTGCAAATGGGAAGGGGACCAGGAGCGATGGAGGAAAGGGGGAGGACAAAAGGGGTGACAAAAGGATTCCACTGTGTCACGTGCATACACAGACTCCCTAGGATGATTGTAAGCATCACGTACTGCAAAAAGGTACTTGTAGGACAGATGTCTTGGGAGGTCCAAAAAAGAAAAAAATAAAAAGAAAGCAAACCAAGTGATGGGGGTTGGTGGGGGAATGTGGGCTAAACATCTGTAGAACAAGAGTTTTTCACACGATGGTTCTCAGAACAGAAGCTAGGCTGGATGTTTCAGAAGCTGTTTTAGTTTATATCTAGATGTCCCCCAACACCTCATGCGCTCCTAGATGGGTCTCTGGGAGGGGGATTGAACCGTGGTGATGATACTCAGGGGTGGATCTAAGGATCAGGGATGAGTTTACAGCTGAATGGATGTTGGGAGGTGCAGCCTGGTTGGAGGAAGTGGGTTCCTGGGGAGGTGACCTGGAAGGGTCTCTCTCCTTTGATCTCTCTGTGCTTTCCATTGCCATGTCGTGGACTGTTTCTCCTTGGCTGTGTTGTCCCGCCTTGGAGCCAGTCGACTATGGACTGAAACCTCTACAACCAGTGAACCAAAATAAACTTTTCCTCCTTACAGCTGTGTTCTCTGGTATCATGTCTTAGCAATGAGAGATTAAGTAAGACAGAAGTACAAATTCTCTGACCCATCCTGGCATTGTTGAGCGGGGAAAGAGGGGTATGGAAAGGGACACTTTGTGTCTTTACAAGCTCTTCAGGAAACATAGGTGAGAACTGCTGTGCTGGATTGGAAGGAGACGAGCACATAAAGGAGGAATACATAAAAGCTTTCTCTTTTCACACTGCTGCCCTTCTAACTCTACCAAACGCTGACTTGGAAACATTACCCACTACATGCAGACTCGTAAGAGGAAATTTGGAAACAGAAAATTAGAAAGGATTTTAAAGGTCAGGTGGGGTCCCATCACTCAAAGACAACCGGCCTTAACCTTTTGTTCTTCAGCTTCTAAAGGTGCACACGTGCTCCCGGCCTTTATCCTGCTGGCAGCCGGGGCTGCTGCTCTCACTGGCAAGGAAGCCGCTTACCATATTGGAATTAACTGGAGGCCTTGGGAGCCATTTATATTTTTGTTTAGCAGAATGCACTTTGCTTACGGCTTGCTTCTCTGGGAGATGTGTATCTCTCTGTGGCCAGACTCTCGCTATTTCCCTACTTTCTATGGACAACCACAAATTATGTATGCATTCACTAAGCATCTTATAAGTCACTGTGCATTCAGGCTGCATCGCTGTTTGTGCTAACTAGAAAAGAATGTTGATTCTGGCACTTTGTTACCTGTGCACCTTATAAATAGAAGCGATTTAGGAAAGAGGCCAGGGAGCTTAGGGACTCCCCCAAGCTTTTTGCAA
>RJWT010030675.1:0-14575 GCA_004365215.1 Cuniculus paca | reverse complement strand
ATATTTTACAGATTGAACAGACTGGTAATGTTTTTTGCTCAATGTTTAGACTTCATAGACTTAAAGAAGGTAAGCTCTTGGCCATTCTGGTCTGTTTCATCTGTGTTAGTGGGTGGTGTCAGTTTGAGTGCTTACTGAGCAGAGCCCGTCTTGGTGCAGGGTGGCATCAATTTCACTTTAGGGTAGAATTTTCTCAATGCCTATGAAAAAAAGTTAAAAGACAATGGAAACAACAAATGGAGATTTCCTTCTTTTTCCTCCTTCCCCCTACACCGTATTGGCTTCTTTCTCTTCCTACCCATGTCATTCAGGCCCTCTGAGGAGCTCTGCATCTTGTTCTTACTGATGGCTGGAAGCTTCATCCTGCATGGCTGTCCTCCACCATGGCCCATTTGATGACATAGTTTAGTTGCATCAGACCACAAGGTCAGCTGCCTTGGTATGCAGCACAGAGGTTGAGTTTTATGTGTATGATTGCTTTTTGAATAAACAGGAGGACTGGATGATTCAATAATTTCTGACAGTATTCTTCAAAGAATGCCCAGGGTTGAAAGTGTTTAAAGTTAGGACCAAGTGTTAGCAGTGGGTAGCAGTTTTAGACTGTTTTCATCAAACGTGCTGGATGTATCAATCAAATGTTAGCTTAGCGGAAGTTGGTGAGGTTATTACTGGCAAGCACAGATGCCTGCCTCAATTCCCAGTTCACACTCGGGGACTCCATAGAGCCTAACAACTCGCAGTAGACCACCAATCTGCCCTTACAATCAAGCATAAAGAGGGGCTGCATTTTTTACCTTCAAGGTAGACATACTACAATTCATCAGGCTCCCAAGCTGGTTGTGTCTAACAAACAGAGGCTATCGAAGCCCATCTAGTAAGGTTTTTGTCAGATAATCCATGAAGGTGTCTGGTTTCCTCCCCTCAAAATTGCTTAGTAAATAGCACATTGAGAATTTTTCTCACTTCATGTTATCAACCTGTCTCACTTAACCCTATCAACCCGTCGTTTGGGAACACTTTATCAAAACTTCTATAATTTAGTCATGCAACACAAGTTCGTGCGTGCCTACAGACAGGCACTGTGCTAGCCAGGCGGACAGCCATCCTTTCTAGAGAAGTCAGACAGATGTAAATGAGTGATGTGCAAACAGGAAAGCGGAGGGCAAAAGCCAGTGACTGGGGCTTTTGTCATCCTCCAGATGACATGGTCCTGGAGGCTTCTCACCACCACCATCTCAACAGTGCTGAGTGAGGAGCAGAGCCCGAGGTGCTGAGGTGCGGAATACGGTGTGTCCCGAGCCCAGGGCAGGCAGGAGCCTGGGGAGAAAGGTGGCAGAAAGAGAAAGAATGGCATGATGTGTAGTGGCCAGACCATGTATGTCTTTGTAAAGGGCAGAATATGAAATTTACTCTAAAGGGGTCGATGTTCTTTGAGCAGGATGTGCATTTTAAGAGATCATCCTGAGCTGGAGACACAACTCAGTAGAGTTGTGGTAGAACATTTACTTACCATACATGAAACCCTGAATGAAACATTGCCAGAAGAAGAAGGAGGAGGAAGAGGAGGAGAAGGAGGAGGCGGAAGAGGAGGAGAAGGAGGAGGAGGAGGGGAAGGGGAGGAGGAGGAAGAGGAAGAGGAAGGGAAAAAAAAGAAAACCCACCCTGCTGTGCAAGGAATAGATGGTACAATGGCGGGGAGACTAGGTTCAAGAAAGAAGACTGAGTAGAGTGATGGGTAGAGTTGAGGGAAATGGTTGTATTCAGAGCTGTACCTGGATTAGATTAGGAGCTCAGGGAAAGAGAAGAATCCAAGACACCATGTAGAGTTTTGGCCTGAGTTAAGGAGGGTTGGGGTGCTAGTAGAGCTGTTGGCTAGGATGAAAAACAGCAAAAAGAGTGTGCAAAATCAACACCTCCATTCCAGCCATGTCAGATACTAGGTAGGAATGCACAGAAGAAGCAAGGGGACTAGCGAAAACCTTCATGGAGTTTGGATCTAGGTAAGAGAAAATACTAAATTCCCATTTGATATAAGACAGTATCTAAAGCATGGCTCATTCTAGAATTAAAATGTATACTCTTAGTCCAATTCTGCAGTTATAACAGACTATCTAGTACAGGGTAACTGATAAAAAATAGTTTATTTTGGTTCATGGTTTATTTTGGTTCATAGTTCTAGAGGCTACAAAGCCCAAGATCCTAGCACACTAGGTGAGGACCTAAGCACCTGGTGAGGACCTTATACTGCATCACAACACGGTGGAGGGCGTCACGTGGTGAGACATGGCGTGTGTGCTCGTTGGGTTTCTGTCCGTCTTCCTATAAAGCCACCAGTGCCAGCATGGGATCCCCCCATCATGACCTCATTGTGGAGGTGGAGATGATGCTGGGACTGCAGAGCAGCTGGCTCAAGTGAGAGTAAATAAGACTGGTGAGAGATGCTGCGAATTCCACACCTGGAGAAAAAACACTGTTGCCACCTGGGTGGTACTGAAAGTGGCTGGTGGATAATGCTGGGTCATAGGTTTTCCAAGTGTAACTGTTAGTAAGAAAAGCAGAGTTGATTTGAAGAAGAGAGAAGAAAAATGAACTGAACTGAAAGAGCCTCAGGAGTTTTGTGAGATTGGAGAATTTTTTCCAAAGTAAGGAAATGCTTATGTTCAGGTGAAAGAAATATCACACGTGGTACTTGGAATTAGGAATCATTAGATGTATCTGTATGTCTTTAAAAGAATCTAAATTTTATGCTTATTAGAGGTATATTTTAATATACAGTGATTCTTATAGCTATATTATGTGCTCATCATTGAATTTGTGATTTTTTTTCCCCTGTGGTGCTGGAGATCAAATTCAGAGCCTCAAGCATGCTAAGCAAGCGTTACATGAGTTACATCCCCAGCCCAAACACTAGGCAAGCATTACATCAGTTATATCTGCAGCCCAAATTTGTGATTTTTAAGGAGAAATTAAGTCATCCAGAAAGAACAACAAAGATTTTAATTGTATGCCTATGTTTCTATTACACTTATATGCATGGAAGCAGGAGTAGAGTAGTTGCAGAGATC
This sequence comes from Cuniculus paca, assembly GCA_004365215.1. NCBI lineage: Eukaryota > Metazoa > Chordata > Mammalia > Rodentia > Cuniculidae > Cuniculus > Cuniculus paca. The sequence continues at coordinate 11,510 of RJWT010030675.1, read as the reverse complement.
AGTTTCAGGGAGGAGTAAATAGGCATGCCTTAAATTAGTGTTGATAACAAAGAAGCTACTATGGAAGGTTTCAAAGCTATATTAGATTTCAGTCCAGAGCTTATTAGCTAAGCTAAGAAAACCATGGAGGCTTCTAGTCTCTTGACTTGGAAACTCTCTAAACAGGATATGGTGATTATCTGTAAATGATCATTGCTCATTCTGACAACAGATCATCACTGGATGCTCAAGGGAAAAATCTCCTTTTTAATATGCATAGCGAGATGATTTGAACAAAAATAACATCTCTGTAGCACAGAAATAGAGGCACATTTAAAGATGCCTAAGTAAAACTAATTGACAGCAATTGAGTTACATTAACTTAGATTTGAGCTCTATTAAGGAACTAGCCCCAGTAGTTATATAAAAATAAATACTTTTGTTTTTCTTTTTACCATCAAATGGAATAAGAGTGTGGGATTTAAAAAGCACAGTGAAAAACTCACTGGGCAGGAAAGCAAGGGAAGATTTTTCAACAGATCTACAGGAAATGGCTCCCCTTACTGCCATCTCTGCATTTCAATAGGCAATGCAATTACAGTCAGAAAGCATTCTCTGGCTCACTCAGTGAAGTTTCAATTTATCTTCTGTCCCCTGCCCAGTCTTGGGCGACAATGAACATTTCTTTGTATAAGCAGGATGGGTTATTTATCCAAATGACTGCTGTTTTTCAAGTAGGCCATCTAGCTTCTAACCATCTCTGACGAGCAAAGAATAGAGTATGTATAATGTTAAGTATCGCATGTTTACACTTTGGACCATACATAGTGTTTAAAACAATTGATTGCATCAATTCTCTTGGAACTCCTGGTCACATCCCTGCAGCAGCATCCACATTTTAAAGTGTGTAGTTGAACTCACTCAGCGTGTGTGTATGCATGTGCATATGGGGAGCAGGGACATTTTACAGCACGCTGAAAACAGCCCTTCTCCCTCTGCTAGCCATTAAGCATGGAGGTCCCTGGGCACAAGTCTTTAGCTTCCTCTGACCCTCTGCTTCCGATCCCTGCTCCACTTCCCAAGCCCAGTCCAGACACCCTCCTGAACCTCAAGCCCCTTATTATGGAATGAATTTATGACTTTCTCAATAGATTGTTTCTTCCTGACCAGCCATGATCTCTAGGCCCCTGAAAATCAACATATCAAAATACGAACTAATTATATACATCAACATCACACACATATGCACACTTGTGTGCAAATGCATGCAGTGGGTTGCAGGGACAAAATAGGAACTTGTTTCTCTGCTATAAATCCTGTCTTAGTTTTAAGTTACACCTTCTTAACTTATCCCATAAGCAAGTATGGCCCCCTAGTAAGGCCATTTTATCCCAGCTGTTGCCTTTGGGTATTTTCTTTCTTTGGTGCTTCCCTACAGTAGCAGTAGCCTCTTTGCTAGGCTGACTGACTCTTCCTTCCCTTCACCTCAGCATTCTCAACAGTCAGTATCCAGACTCCCTCCCCCACTTACCACTAACCCCACCTGTTGTCTATCCTGGCCCCTTTGAGTCTTTCTCAACTGGAATGATCATTTTGGAACTTAAGATACTCATAGTCAGTCACTTTTCTTTTCAAAAGCCTGCAGTAGTTTCAGGCCTCATTGAGAGTACAGTGACCCAGACCATTCACAATTGTCCTCAGCAATGGCCTTCCTCATATATTCTTCATTGCTCTTGCTAAATACAAGGTAGGTTCTATTTTTAGGCTTTGAACTTGTGCTTCCCTTTGCCACCAGTCTCTTCATCAGAAATCCTCACTTCCTCCAAATCATTGCTCAACTTGTCAACATAGCACTTCCCGACCGTCATGATAATCTACACAAACACACACACACCTACACAGATGCACACACACCTCATCTTTATTTCCATAGGATCTCTTACCTAATATACTGTATGCAGCTGTAACCCCTTATCTACAGTTTCCATTTGTTTGGTTTTAGTTACCCGTGATAAAACATGAATCCAAAAATATAAAATAAAAACCTCCAGAAATAATACCTTATAAATTTACCATTCTGACTGGCATGATGAAATCCTGCTACACACTAACTGAAATGTGAATCATCCTTCATCCAGTGTATCCATGCTGTATATGCTACCTGCCCACTAGTTGCCTAGTAGTAGTCTCCATTATTTTCACAGTGCTTATGTTCAAGTAACCCTTATTTTACTCAATTATGGCCCCAAAACACACAAACAATGATGCAAAGGAGGTAATGGGACAAAATACATTAAATAACAGATTAACTCTGGTATTGTGCAGCAGCCCTACATGGTATATAGGAGAGTCATAGTGTATGGAGGGTTCGGTACTTTGCAGTTTCAGACAGCCCCTCAGGTTCTTGAGATGTATCTCATGTGGATGAGAGGGGATTGCTGTAAGTTGCTTATTTCTTTGGCTGTTTTCCTACACATATTTAAGAACTGAATTAGCTGTATGAAGATGCAATTTTGATATTTTTTATAGTTGAATCCTCAGCTTTTATTAATAGAAACTAAATAAGTAATTTGGAAATAAATGAGTAGGAATCAGCTGCAGAGCATTTAAAACACACTTGTATGAATTCTCCCTCAGACCTATGGAATCAGAACCTCAGGGTATAACGTCCATGAGTTTAATATACTTTTACAGGGTTCCCAGTAACCTACTACCTTGCCCAGGTTGAGAGATTTCTTAAACTGAGGATGAAATCCCAGCATAAGGACCCTGAGCAGCTCCATTTTCTAATAAAGTTATGCTCAGGTTCTTCAATGCGACATTCAAGACCTTGCACTGATCGGGCTCCTAAGGAACTTTTCAGCTTCAAGACCTACTACTCAAGCTGGGCATGGTGGCACATGCCTATGATCCTAGTGCTCATGAAGTCAAGGCAGGAAAATCATGAGTTCAAGGCCAGCCTGGGCTATATAGCAAGCCCTAAGCTAGTCTTGGACTACAGAGCAAGACCTTGTCTCAAAACAAAAAAGCCTGCCACCAATCTGTTTGTTGCATCTTGCTACCTGTGGAATCATTTGCCCTTTCTAGTGTACTACGTTGCTTTGTGCCTTTACCTACCCATTCATAGCCATTTCTTTTGCTAAAATGCTTCCTTCCCATTTTCTTTTGGGTAAACTGTTCATGACTTGATTTAAATGCCATCATTTAAGTCTAAGGTTCCCTTATATACTCCTTTTCTCCACACCCTCCCCATGAGTAGCGGTTGGTTTTGTAGCACATCGTATATCCAGTCTGTAACAAATTACTTTATAATTTGCCATTCTCACTTCTGCCCCTCTTTACCGCCTACACTCCTAATGGATCATGACAACTTTATCCTCAATATCTAGCAGATTATTAAAATACAATACACTTATGCCAACCCTCTGCAGTTTTTATTCTAGTACCAATCCATGTTTGCCTACTGTGCCCTGAATTTGTTAAACTACACGTCTAAAACTCATCTTTTCTCTTCCTTGCCTCTTTTACACATTCCCTTTTTCTTGCCATGTATCTTCTCACTCCAGAGTCCCAAGTCTTGGTCATCTCTCAACTCCATTATTTCCTCTTCACACCCAATGACTCCTTACAGGCTGTTGACATTCTCCTGCCTGTCCTGGCATAAACTTTCTATGTCCTCCATTTCTTCCTGCCTTGCTGCCTTTGGTCTCCTGTGTTACAACTCTAACTGTGACCTTCAAGAAATTCGGTGTTTGTTGTGTCCCTCTGATCAGAATCTGCAGTGATTCTTGTACTTGTCTCTCAAGATTACCTGGCTCTTTCTAATCTTCAGATGCTTCCTGGGCACAGTGCCTTACTGACCTCCTCATAGGCTACCTGGGGATGGGAGCATCTCTCTTCTCCTCTGCCTTCAGATGAAGGCTTCTGCTCATCCTTATGAAACACTCCATCTCTCTTCTCCTCTTGCCCTAGCTCCCCTTTCTTCCTACTCTTCTTCCTCTGGCACTGTATCCTACTCCTGTGGCATCTCTTGCTTCTTCTGCCCAGTTATTGGTGACAAAGTGATGCTCTTCGGATAGGGAGCCTAGTTTCCAGTGCGACTTTATTATGTCAGCCAAGAGCATTGGGACAGAGCCCTGATGGAATCATGGGTCTTGTTCAGTTCCTCCCTGTGATTAACTCAGTGACTGGAACAGAAGATCTTAATAAATATGTTACATTGACGAGCTGTTAAAACTAGGTAGAAAACATGAAAGGAATTGCCATATTGTTGCATTCCGGCAATAACAGCTTTGAAAAGGAGCTGAATTAAAATCCAATGCCTAGTTGGATAACAACTATTTACCAAAAATTATTAGGATTCTTGACTTCTTTAGGGCTTTTTAAGTTTTATTTTCAGTTAACAAGTAGTAGTTGTAGGTATTTATGGAGTACAATGTGCTGTTTTGATGCAGGGTGATTAGAATATGCTTTACTTCATCATTTCTCATTTCTTCATGGTAAGAACATTCAAAATCTCCTAGCCCTTCTTAAATAGACATTATTTTTAACTATAGTCACCCTTTTGTGCCATAGAATGCCAGATGTTATTCCCCCTATGGGCTCCAATGAGCATAACCTGGCACCCATTGACCAACCTCTACCCATTCTGCCCTACTCTGCTGGGCTCTAGTAACTGCATATCTACTCTCAACTGCTATAAGATTAACGTTTTAGCTTCTGCATTGTGAGATTATATTGTTTTTATCTTTTTGTGCCTGGCTTATTTCATTTAACGTAATATCTTCCAGGTTTATTTGTGCTTTTGTAAATGGCAGGATTTCATTCTTCCTTGTGGCTGAATAATATTCCATTGTGTACAAATATATGGTAGGTTTTCGGTGACAGAGGTATTGTGTCTCTAGCTTTTCTCGTCTGTATGGTAAAAGAGTTTATTGACTCAACTGCTCAACAAGCCATTTCATGTATAACTACAGTGGGGACATACTGATCTCAAAGGGCCCTTCCGAACATAAGATAGCAATGACATTTTCTGAAGACGAACAGACAATCAAAAATCTAACTTGATAGCAGGACTTAGGGGGATTTCATTTTTCCATTTTCTTTTGCCTTCACAGTCTTTTTCCATGGCTCCTCTACCCAGACCTCTGTGACTGTTTTTTCCTCTTAATTTTATTTTCACTCCAAGACTAAAACCCTATGCTTTATAGCTGGCAAACACCATACTGCATTCTAGAATGAAGACAGTAAAATATAAAGTAAAAAAGAAATCTTACAATTCTGTTATGCACCAAAGCATGAAGTAATAGCTCTTGCTCAACATAGAAGTATTTGTTTTTGGTTTGGGGGGCGTTTTCCTGGTCCTGGGTATTGAACCCAGGACTTTGAGGTATGTTAAGTGGTATGTTCTGCCACTGAGCTACACCCCCAGCCCTGAAAAACAGGAGCTTGAAGGTTCTTTTCAGGAATTAAGCTGTCTCATTATATACTGTTTCATTTTAAGATGGGTTTATTTCTCTATCCTTGACAGATTTTTTTTTTCAGACGAAGGCTCAGTAATGATGAATGAACCCTGTGGCATGGTATTTCCTCTCCCAGATGATCAAAAGTCAAATAATTGAAATAAATATCATTCGAGACAAATCTCAGAAGTCTCATGTAAATGCAGCCTGTCAGTGCCTAATGGTTTTCTCTGCAGATGCACTTGCTCTGCTCCTGCTCAGTTAGAGCAAGTTTTAGGGAAACAATTTCTGCAGTTTCTCCAAGTCGACAGTTTGTGTAGCGCTCTTCTCAGCATGTGAAGTCTGTGGTCACCAGGACTTAGGTGTGCTGAACAGAGCTCATCAAGCCTGTCTTGTCCGGCGGGGGTGCCCGAGGAATTGAGAATTCCCCAATTAGTCAGTCCTTGCACTGTTCTGGGATGCTTTCATCTTTTCAGCTTTTTGTCTTGCATGAAAGTCATGAAGCAGTGATTGTCCTCCCTACTGAGAATAGACAAGGGTGTCCTTGAGGCCTGCAGTCCCTCGTAGGTGTCTTGTAACAGCGTTCCGCAACAGCTGCTCCGTTTTTGAGCTCAGTGCACTCGAATTCCAGACACCCCATGGCTGCTGCAGTTGCTGAATGGTGACTTCAGGCTTCGCTTGGTTCAGGCCTCCAGGGAGCGAGCCAAAGCTGACATGACTTACTGTTCAGGCAGCAAGTTCCAAGCAGAAAAGCATTCCAAACACCAACTGACTGCTGCTTTCTTCAAAGGAAGTTAACTTCAGAGGGAGGACTCTTTCGTGCAAGGCTGAGCCTGGTTCCTGTTCCTTTAACAGCACTGTAGTTTCCTAGCCTGTTTGTCCTGCGGACAGTTGACCCCATGATTTAGACAATTACGGAGTGTGATGCTTAACTTTTAAATAGCAAGTCTGTAATGTGGTGAATGTTATTTGGGTGATAAGAGAAACAAACAGCATTAAGAACTATAAAAAAGCTACATTTGTCATGACTTTCAATGTTGGTGCTAAATTTTTAGATTTCAGGTTGTATACTTTAGATGTCGGAGATTTTTAATTGTCAGTAATATCTATATATTAAATCTTTGCTTACTCCAGATACATTTTAACTGATATAAAAGCTCTACAAAGGTAGATGGAGTTGATTGATCGCTTTTTCTTCTAATATTTGCTTCCTTCAAAAGGAAAATCTTGAACATATTTTTTTTCCTTTTTGACTTTTTTTCTATAATTCTTAGTACATGTTTGCTGTGCATAATGATTGCACATATTTAAATTACATATCAGTAATTATTTCAAGATAATAGTTTCATCAACTTAATGTAGTCCCCAAAGTAATGTAGCTGGTAAAATAATTATGTTGTCTTTTACAAAGTAATGTAGTAATGTAGCCACGAGTCCCCAAAGTAATGTAGCTGGTAAAATAATTATGTTGTATTTTACACACATCATATTTTATTTAATCTGTGTGCTATTTTATTTACATTAATTTTTAACCATTGTAAGCATATATCTCAGCAGCAGTTAGTACATTCATAATACTATATAACTATCACCACCATCCATCTCCGTCAATTTTCCAAGCAGAAAATCTTTAACCCATTGAACAATAATTGCCCGTCTATCATGATTGTATCCTCTACCATACTTTCTATCTCTGTGGACTTGCCTCTCCTGTATTACACGTATAAATGGAATCATAAAATACCTTCCTTTATAGCTGGCTTAGTTCACTCAGCATTATGATTTCTAGGTTCGTCCATGTCATAGCATGTGTCCAAATTTCATTCCTTCTTAAGGTTAAATAACGTGCCGGCACATAACATATTCTGCATCCTTTTTCTTCGTTTGGTGCTGGAGGCTTGTGTTGCTCCTCTCTTTTGGCTGCTGTAATGGTGCTATGAATATTGGTGTACAAGTTTCTGCTTTAGTGTTGATTCATTTTTAACTGTTTCTCACCATCTCTTTTTATGACAGGAAATACTTTTTGACAAGAGATATTAAATATCATTCCCCAAATCATAGAGGATTGGCCTTCCTTGCTGTTTTCTCCTAGGATAATACTTAACGTAAGCCTCCTATTTGAAGTTCTAGGTTGACTAGTTAGGGAATAAGTAAGTCTTCCTGCCTCATTATAAATGCCATCCTAACAAGCCCGTTCACAGCACCTATCAGTGATTCAGTAAATGTAAAGAGAAAATTAATTATCTGCCTTCAGATAAGGTTGGGTGATTTGTGAGAGGTGTTTGTGTGCCTGTGATGTTTTGCATGTGAGTGAAGAGAGTTTGCCTTCCAAACCCCTGTCAGTCACAAATCTTTTCTGTGGCCTCAGCCACTTGAGGTAATGAGCCCGGGCTGCGGTGCTGTCCACCAGATGGACGCTGGGAACAGGTGCGCACACGCAGTTTCAGGAGTTCAGTGCCAAGCTGCTGTCTTGTTGACGCCGGTCGCCCCATCTCCAGCCTCATGTGTCAGCCTAGCTGGTGTTGGGGACAGCAGGACAGGAGGACAGCAAATTCGATTTTGTCCCTTAATTCCTCTGTTTGAAAAATGTTGTCTGATATATTTAACTTGTGCTTAGATCTGTTCGAGACCTGATTAAATGTTTTTGTTTTCCAGTTAGGAAAGCATACGATTTTGCTCACAGAATGAAGGTGGTGGTCTGCTCTGTCATTGAATACGAATACATTAATAACATTTGAGCCTATAATAGAGAATTGTGACCTTTGAAATGATCTGAGCTGCCTGCTGTATGTCACATTTTACCATTTTAGAGAAGTGCTAATTCATGTTAGGTTCGCCTGAGAGATTTGTTTAATGAGCAGATTAAACGGATGATTATCCCTCTCTTAATTTTTCTTTTTCTTTTTTCTTTTCTCTTTCTTTCTCTCTTTCTTTCTTTTTCTTTTTCTTTCTGTTTTTAAGGGAGGGCTTCTTGTGATGGCCCTCTGCTACTTGGCACGGGAACACAGAGGGGTCTTTTTTAAATTACCCCTGCAGGGTCACTGGGACCAAGCTGTTTGCTTCATTAAACCCCAGTGGCTTCTTCAGAGCCAACCCCTCCAATCCACCCTGACACAATTGTATCTAAATTAGCATCTGACTGACCCCCCCCTGTCTCTCCTCCCTTCAAGCCCCTGGTGACAGGGATTGGCAAAAGATGTTAATTGGTTGGGCCTGGCTCCGAACAATAGGCTTGCCAAGTTGACAAAAGAACTAATGTTTCTTTCAATATGCATCCAGATTCACGTAAGTACCTCTTTTAATTACCAAGAATTATTGTAATGCCTGGTCAATGGAATAATTGACCCTCAACAGCTAGCACTTACTCCGTAATAAATAATGGCACAGGCCTCGTCAGAGTAGCAGGTCGGAGAGTGATTTGCGGGGAATAAAAAGCGATTTTCTCAGCCAGTGTTCTGTGATGTACCAAGACTGCCCAGTGGGAGTCCAAGAGAGGGGACTAATTTGGGCTTGACTGGGAGAAATGTGCTGAGAGCGGCTAGAACTTGTCCTTAGACTCATAAAGGAGTTGCATAAAGAATGAGAGGAGTGTTTGAAAGGAATGGGCTCCTAGCTTGGCAGCTTAGGCTCATTTGGTTAGTGATAGGATAGGGGTCCAAGGGCTTTAGCAGAGGTAGAAACATTCCGAAGTATTTGCTTCCACCTGGCCATGCATGAGGTTCACTTCCAGCTGTAACTCACCTTCCATTTCAGATGTGAGGTTAAATGAGACCCTGAACCTCAGCTTACCCTTTATCACCAGTCATTATCTACCTTACAGATAATTTTGCTTGGAATTGAGGCTCTTGGGGAGTTTGTTTTTTATAAATTTAACTATGGATGAAAAGGGACCCATTATACACCATTGGTAGGAGTATAAATTATTTTTTGAATAAATTTTGTTGTTTGCATTTGGGGCTTACAACATGACATTATGGGATACATTCATATAGTAAAACCATAACTGTGGTAAAGTAGATTAGAGGTTATCATCCTACAAGTACTTTTTTTATAACATAAGCAACTAAAATGACTAATTTATTTAAAACCTTTAATACGATACAACTTTACTAACTTTTCTCATTAGATCTCTAGAGTTGTTCATCCTCCATATCTTTTGTGTGGGGGGGGTTCGTTTGGTTGTTTTGTGTTATGAATGTAACTCAGAACTCGGGGCCTTGAGCATACGAGGCAAGCACTCTACTACTGAGCTATATCCCCAATCCTGTATATCTTCTATTTTTGTATCCTTTGGTTTAAATTCCCTCTCCACCCCTTCTACCCCACCCCACCCCATACATATAAGTAGATCCTGCAGTATTTTTCTTTCTGTATCTGACATTTCACTTAGCATTCTGTCCTCCAGGACCTTCCGCATTGTGGAAAATAGCAGGCTCTCATCCATTTTGATAAATAATATTCCTATATGTGTATATACATGTGTTTTTATCCCCTGGTCTGTTCATTTGTCTTGGTTATTGTGAATAACGCTACAGTGAACATAGGCGTGTGCATATCTTTGCAAGGAAGTGATTTTATTTCCTTTGGGTGTACACCAAGAAGAGAGTTCACTGGTTATAAGGTGCTTCTGTTTTGAATTTCTTTAGGGACTGCCACACTGTTTTCTATTTCCCTGTACTATATAAGTATAAATTAACACAGCCATTATGGAAAACCATATGTGGAGTCCTCAAAAAACTAAAAATAGAATTACTGTATAATCCAGCTATTCCACTTCTGAGTACTGATCCAAAGCAGTTGAAATCAATATGTTGAAGAGATGTGTAAACTACAATGTTTATTGCAGCACTGTTCAAAAGACCCCAGTCATGGAATCAACTTAACTGTCCATCAATGAATGAATGGATAAAAAAATTGTGTGTGTATATATATCACAATGGGGTTAAAGACATTCTGTGATTTGCAATAACAGGGATGGAGCTGAAGAACAGTAGGTTAAATGAATTGAGTCAGTTACAGAAAGGAAAAATCGCATGTTCTCACTTATATGTAGAATCTGAAACTGTCATTCGCAGAAGGATAGAAGAGAGACCGGAACTTACAGAAGATGGTGGGTGACTGGAATGAGGAGGGGGGGCTCAAAAGATGCAGCACGTTATTAGATAGGAATACATCATTTGTTCTTAGATGTTACAGAGTATGGTGAGATGAATATAGGAAATAATGTATCATACATTTCAAAATCACTGAGTAAATTTGAGGTAATAGATACATTAGCTTGATTTACCTGTTATATTCATGAATCATAGCATCACGTTGTACCTCACTTATACATCTTTGACTTTAACTTACAACTGAAAATATTTTTTAAATAATTGTAGAAGTATGGGGGCTGGGGATTTAGCTCAGTGGCTCAAGCACTTGTCTGGTAAGCACGAGGTCATGAGTTTGATCCCAGGTACCAATAATAATAATAATAATTGTGGAAGTATGGTATACACACTATGTAGTAAAATTTACTTTGCAGTTCTGTCTAATCTAATCTAAGTATTTAAATTGAGCCCTGATCTCCTTTGCACTATAATGAGGTTTGACTCTCAAGATGTGTACTGTTTCAAAAGGAGCTTTCATTCAGTGGTTGTAACAACTCAGTCTAACCAGGAGGCATTTGTGGAACTACCCAAATGTCATAGTGCTTTGGTCAACAGTGGTGTGGACTTTGAGGTTAGAAAGAACTGGCTCTCCTTCCCAACCTAGCTACCCTTGTAACCTTAAGTATCATTAAAATACCTACACTTAAGCGTCTTTAAAAAGACATAAAGAATTTGCTGTGTGTAGTTCAGATATGGTTTGTCCCCTTAAACACACGCACATGTATGCACACACACACACACACACACACACACACACACACACCCCGTGAGCCCACAAGTTGAGAACTTGGTGCCCAGCGTAACACCTTGGGAAGTGGAAGAATCTTTAAGAAGCTGGGATGATTAGAAGTCCATGGATTATGGAAGGTGTGTCCTTGAAGGGAGTAAGATATTCTCATGGGACATTGGTTGTTAT
>RJWT010030674.1:0-14664 GCA_004365215.1 Cuniculus paca | reverse complement strand
TCTTTCATACATACTTCTGTGTCTCTCGGTGTTCCCTTTTTTTCTTTAATATATATTGTTAGTATTAATCTTAATATCATTAATTTTTAATTTTTATGCCCATTTGTATTTGATTACTTTCTCTGTCTTTTCCTGGGTGAGTCAAACTGTGAAAATATTTTAAAACAATGTCTTCATTATATGACAATACATGGCGAGATTCCAATTGTTTATTCTCACCTCACAAAGCAGTAATGAAGACAGCACCTAGCAGCTGAAATAGATGGAGTGGATGCTTTCACACAGAGACATATCCAGAGCCCACAGTAGGTCACAAAGATAAAGCCACTTACTGAAATTACCCTCTCACCCCAATGGTAGAGATGTTTATCCTAGTAGATCTGTATAACTTGACACAGAAACACAAGAATCATGAGAAAATAAGGCAAAATATGTCTCCAAAAATTCATGCGTCTCTCAAAATGGATCTCATAGATACTGAAATGAATAAAATTCCAGACAAAGCATTTTAAAAATGAACTGTCCAAATAATCAACGAGGTCAAAGGAGACACAAATAAGTAGTTGAATGAACTGTTTACTAAAATCATCAATGAGGTCAAAGAAAATATAAATAACTAGAAAAATGAATTAAGGGAGACAATTCAGGTTATGAAAGACAACTTCAGACAAGAGATGTTCTGTTTTGGAACAGAGAAGTGAACTAAGCGATGGAGAAAGAGAGAAGGAAGTGGGAAAGAAGGGGGTAAAGAAATAATTTAGGTGTTTAATGTTCATGTACCAACTCCCAAGAATGAATGTGATCATTATGTACTGTAAACATGCGTAAGTAAAAATTTAAAAAGAGAGATAGTTTCTGAGAAAGAACAAAGTAGAAATTCTAAAAAATGAAAACTTCATTGGTCAAATAGAAAACTTTTATAGGTAAATGGATCCAACTTAAGGCCATACTCATAAGTGAAATAAATCAGACTCATGTAGACATCATGTAGTCTCCCTTGTGTGACAAATTGAAAAAGTAAACAAAGTCTAAATTTGTACAATGGATATTGTGAAATGGGAAGAAATTGCATGAAAGGAAAAAGGAACTAGGATTGGGGAAAGGGAAAAGGAAGGCAAGGAAAAGGGAGAAAAATTTAAGTTAGCTATACCATTAGTGTCGCTTAGTTCATTGAAATGGAAGGTTTGTGCTAATATTGATCACAGAATTTTTTATGACTTTATCTTGTTGTCTGAGTAACTACTTTTAAGTTGATAATATGCAATGTAATAACCATTTTTATTCTCATATTATTTTGCTATGAAGTTCTGTTTCAGCTTTTTCCATAAATTAAAAAAATTAGAAAAAAAGAAAAATCAATTAAAGTCTTAGCTGTAGGTAAGATGAATCAGAGGAAAGAATAACGAGATCTGAAGACAAGTGGATGCACTAGAACACTTAGACAGTAATCAAGATAAAGATAAACAGTAAACAGATTATTCAAGTGCTCTCGAATGACTCTAAAAGGCCAGATTTAAGACCCACTGGACTTGAGGAGGTTGAGGAAATACAGTCTAATGGCACAGAAAATCTAGTCACTGAAATAATTGCAAAAGTTTTCTCAATCTGAGGAATGAGGTATATAATTATGTAATGAAGATATTTCAAAACCCAAATGAACTGGATATGGGGGCACATGTCTGTAATCGCAAGACTGGGAGGCTAAAGAAAAAGAATTGCAAGTTCAAGTCTAGCCTGGGCAATTTAGCAAGACGCCATCTCAAAATAAAAAGGGTGGGAATGTAGCTTAAAACGAAGGCCATTTGTTCAATTTTCAATATTGGTCCCCCCAAAACAACCAAACCAAACCAAAAGCTAACCAAAAATCTGAATAGATATGATTAGAAAAGAAACTTTCCACAGTACATTATAGTCTAATGTCAAATTGCAAAAAAACAAGAACAAAGGGATAATATTGAAAGCTATTATAAAGAAAACCAAATCACTTGTTAGAGTAAACATTAGAATAACAGCATATTTCATAACAGAAACTAAAGGGCAGCTGGGCTTGGAATGATGTATTTCAAGATCTGAGAGAAAATAATAGACGACTTTCTCAGTCACTTTCTTTGTTACTGGAATACAATTCCTGACACCTGTAAGGATGAAAGGTTTATTTTGGCACAGACTTTCCAAAGTCCTAGTCTTTGCAAGGTTGATGGCATAGCAGGAGGGCCTGGGCAGAAGAGAGCTGCTTATAGTATGGTAACCAGAAATCAGAGGAAGAAGCGAGGAGTCAGGAAAGGGAATATATTGTTCCAGGTTATGCTCCCAATAACCCACCTCTTCCAACCAGATCCCACCTCCTATCATCAAGTCAGCTCTGTTGGCCCCATGATTCAATCACATTCCAAAGTTCCACATATTAGATCCTGAGGCCCTTTGAGGATAATCTGGATCCAACATAACATCAGTACAGATTTACTATACTCTGCCAGATTATTCTTCAAAACTGAAAAAGAAATAAAGACCTTACAAGATAAAGATAAACTAAAGAAACTCATGAGTACTAAGCTGTCATTGCAGAAAATACTCCAAATAATCCTAAACACTAAAGAAGAAGCCAACCATAACTGCAATGCCAAGGGGAAGAATAAATCTCACTGGGAGAGTAGAAAAATGAATGAGAATCAGAAATAAATAAAACATTAGAAAAATGACAAATGATAGAAATTAGTACACACCTTTCAATAATAATACTTAATGTAAATGGTCTTCATTCTCTTCTGAAAGATAGACCAAAAGATTGGATCAAAACCCAAGACCTACTGCTGCCTGCAAGAAACACACTTTCCCTGCAAAGACACATAAAGTCTGAAAGTGAAAGGATAGAAAAGAATACTTCTAGCAGCTGCATTGCAAAATTAAGATGGATTAGCTATACTTATAAATGAGATCAAAATATACAGAGAATGTTTAAATTTAAAAGTTTTATTATAGTAATCACATGACCATTGATGTGTCACCCCCCAAATGAACACACTTCAAATTCACTTATCCCAATGTTCCTGACACTTTCTGAAGCTATTGTGGAAGTCCACTTTAATCAATGTCTTTACAAGTTGTGATAAAAAAATATGCAGTAAAAGTTTCTACCAAATATCATACAATGAAAGGGTAGGCACTTAAAGATATTACAATGTGTCTTCATCCATCTTGTTCACTGAATCTTGCACCATGTGGCTTCTGGTTTGTCATCAAAGTCAAAATGACCTTGAAAGGTAAACATTTTGAATTGATTTAGGACATTGAGGCAATCATAACAGTGCTTGAAAGTGTGGTGACATCACAAAAAAGGACTTCCAGAACTGCTCCAGAAAGTGGCAAGAATGATGGGATAAGTATGTTAGAAGCAAGGGGTTGAGGGGACTTAATGACAATGTGTCTTTTATGGTAATACATTTTTAAAAAATTAAACATTCACTTTACTTTTAAATGATGTCTTCTATATCTGACAAAATAAACTTAAAACTAGAAACAGGAAAGACAAAGAAGTCCACTATATATTGGAAATGGGAACAATTCACCAAGAAGAGATACCAATTGTAAACATATACACACCAAATATTGAAACACTCAATTTCATAAAACAAACACCACTTAAAAGAAAAAGATGGTAAGACAGACCCCAGTACAATTGTAGTGGGTGACTTGAATACTTTACATTCACAAACAGGTAGGTCAACCACAAAAAATAAAAATGAAGTATCAAAGTTAAACTATGCTATAGATCAAAAGAACATAATAAATATCCACAGAGTATTCCATCCAGTAACAGCAGAATACACATTCTTTTGAGCAGTCCAAAGAACTTTCTTTAAAATACATTATATTTTTAGACCCCAAAGCAAGTGTTAGTACAAAAACAAAACTGAAATACTCTTGTGCACCTTATCAGATCACAATGAAATAAAATAAAAAGTGAACAACAAAAGAAAACACAGAAACTACACAGACACATGAAAATTGAACACCACACTCTTGAATGATCAATAATCCATTGAAAAAATCAAGAGAGAAATTTAAAAAATAAAATGATTATGGAAACACTTCACGATCAACAATAATGGAAACATATAATGTCAGAATCTATGGGATGAAATGAAAGTAGTTCTAAGAGTAAAGTATCAAACTCAGGGCCTTGTGCATGCAAGGCAAGATCTCTATCACTGAGACACATCCCCAGCCCCGACTAAGAGGAAAGTTTATAGCAATGTGTGCCTCCTTTAAACAAACAAACAAACAAACAGCATGATTTCAAATATATAACCTATTGATGCATTTCAAGGTCCTAGGAAAATAAGAAAAAAAAACCCTCAAACCAGTAGAAGGAACAAATTAATAAGACAAAGCAGAAGTTAATAAAATAGAGATTAAAAGAACAAAAGATGAATGCATTAAAAAGTTGATTCTTTGAAATGGTAAATAAGATAGATAAAACCTTATTCAAACTATGAAAACAGAGAGGGTCTAAATTACTAAAATTAGAGATGAAAAAGGCAAAATTACAACAGACATACCACTGAAATTCAGAAAATTATTAGAAAGTATTTTGAAAATTATATTCCAATAGTTGAACAATCTAGAAGAAATGGAAAATGACCTGCCAAAATTGAACCAGTAGACATAAAGATATGAACAGATTAATAACAAGCAATGAGATTGAAACAGCAATAAAAACTCAGCCAACAAAGAAAACTGTAGGACCTGATGGATTTACTGTTGAATTTACTAGACCTTGAGAGAATAACTAACACTAGTGTTACACAAACTTTTTCATAGAATATAAAGGGAAGAAATGTTTTCAAATTTGTTCTACAAAGTTGGTATTATCCTGATACCAAAACAGAATGAGGACCTAGCAAAAAAAGAAAAATATGTATTGATATCTTCAGTGAACATAAATGTCAAAATCTTCAAAGAGATTCATGCAAAGAGGATTCAGTAACACATTCAAAAAGTCACACACCATAATTAAGTTGATTTCTTCCTAGGGATTCAAGCATGATTCTTATATGCAAATCAATAAATGTACCACATAAAAAGAATGAAGAATAAATAAAAGAATATTTCTCTCAATAGATGTAGAAAAGCCTTAAATGAAATCCAACATCCTTTCATGATAAGATCCCTAGAGAAAATATATACATAAGGAGATTTCCTCAAATTGACAAAAGCCATATATGACAAACCCATGTCCAACATCATATTGAAGAGGGAAAAATTAACAGCATTTCTTCTAAAACCAGGAATGAGACAAAGGAGTTAATTTTCACTATTTTTGTTCAGTATAGTATTTGAAACTTTAGCCAGATCAATTAGGAAAGAAAAAATAAACAAAAGTTATACACATAGGAAAGAAGTCCAATTATCCTTATTTGAAGATAATATGATCCTTTACACAGATTAATGAAAAAAAAAACTCCATCAGAGGACTTTTAGACCTGACAAGCAAATTCAGCAAAGAGTCAGAGTACAAAATAAAAATAAAATTCAATAGCATTTTTGTGCACTAATAATGAATATACTGAAGACTAAATCAGGAAAATAATTGCATTTGCAAGATGTTTAAAAATTACCAGCCTACTCAAGGAATTGAAAGACTTCCATAGTAGGGTGGGTGAAAGGGGAAAGCATAGTAGGGAAAAGGGAAAAAATGCAAGTCAGTTATATTAATAGTGTTTCTTAGTTCATAAAAAAGGATGATTTTTGCTAACGTCAATTGGAGAAATTTTTATGCCCATATCTTGTACCTTAAGCAACTACTTTAAAGGTAACAACGCATAATGTATTAACTATTGTTATTCTCCTATTATTTTGTTACAAAATTTGGTTTTACCTTTTTTCGATAAAAAGAAATTTAAAAAATTTTAAAAGGAAAATTACAGAACATGTAAGAAAGAAATTAAAAAGACATTAAAATATAGAAAACCTCCCTTGTTCATGGAGTGGTAGAATTGATATTACCAAATTATTAAAAATTATCTGCTGATTGAGTAGAATCCCTATTAAAATATCAATAACATTCTTTGCACCACTCAAAAAAACAATTTTAAAGTTCATGTGAAAACAGAAAAGGTCTAGAATGGCCAGAGCAATGCTGAGTGAATAAGAGTAATGCTGAAGCCATCACGATACTCCATTCAAAGTCATAGTACAAAGTCATAGTAACAAAAACATAATGGAAAAGGCACAAAAACAGATCTGTGAACTAACGGGACATAACAGAAGATATACGCACAAACTTAAGACCGAAAGCCTTCTGGTTTTTGATGAAGGGACCAAAAACAGACTCCACGTAAAAGCCTCTTTAACAAGTGGTTTTGGAAAAACATGCAGAATGTTGAAAGTTAGAACCGTCTCTCACCCTGTAGTAAAATTAATTAAAGTAGATCAAAGACCTAGGTACAAGACCAGAAGACTTTGAACCTGTTGGAAGATATTATAGGCAAATACTCAAAGACATAGGCATGATCAAAGAACCTGAATGAAACTCCAATAGTATAGAAAATAATGTCAAAAACAACAAATGGGATTACATTGAATTAAAAAACTTCTTCACAGCAAAGGAGACAATGAATACATGAAGAGACAATCTATAAAACAGGAGAAAACCTTTGCTAGCTATGCTTCTGCTAGAGGATTAATACCTAGACTGTGTAAGAAAGTAAAAATAAAAACTTCAAAAAAGTGAATAACATGATCAATAAATTATCAAACAAATATGTACTTTTCAAAAGGATTACAAATATCCAATATGTATTTTAAAAGTGTTCAACATCTTTGGATATTATAGACATGCAAATAAAATCTACTTTGAAGTTCCATTTGATACCAGTCAGCGTGGTAATCATCAAGCATTCAAAAGAAAAATAACACTAGCCAGAGTGTGGGGGTAGAAGGAACCCTCCTACATAATTGGCAGGAGAGTAAACTAATACAATTCACTATGGAAATCAATATGTAGATTTTACAAAACACTGAAAGTAGAAAATATCATTTGATACAGCTGTACCACTGCATGGTATATTCCTTGAAGAATTAAAGACAGCATACTACAATGAAACACACATACTCATGTTTATAACAGCACAATTCATAATAGGTAAGCTGTGGAAGCAGCCTAGATGCCCCTCAACAGATGAATAGATAAAGAAAATGTGACATACATACACAATGGAATACTGTTCAGCCATAGAGGAAAATGAAATCATGCTATTTAAAGGAAAATGGATGGAACTGAGACTACCTCATCAAGCAAAATAAGCCAGACTCAGTAAGTGAAATATCACAGGCTTTCTTTTTACATGACAATAAAGGTAAGATGAAGGAAATTGGAAGACAGATTTTTGCAGATGGCAAAGGGAGTTGGTTGGTGGGGAGAGGAGGTCACTGGGATTCAAAATGATCAAGATATGTTATGTGCATACCAAACTGAGTGCTACTAATAATATGCACTCATAAAAAAGAAAATACTCAAACATTAAAAAAATAACAAAATGAAACAGATACTCAATTTAAATAACCACTGTGAACCAAGCCAGGGGCTTAAGCACTGAGCACTAAGTTATATTATTTAATTTCTTCCTTAAAAGCAATTCTCCAGGGTAAATATCATTCTCTTTTTATAAATGAGGGAAATAAAGCTTAGAGAGATTCAAAATTATAGAGACTATCAGAGGCACTGGGACTCAAGCCAGTGATGTTCCTGTTCTTCTAAGTCCTTACCCACCTACTTTACTATCAATGCCAACTGAGGTTTTAAGAAATTATAGGAAGCTTTGGCCTGAGGAAGAGGATGCCAAATTCCTGTTCAGTACCCACACCCTTGCCTTCTGGTAAAGGAAAATATTAAGGCCTCTGGGAGGTGATTGACTCCATCCTTTCATGAGGCATGGGTTCAACTGTAAAGCACCTGGAGACTGCACAACAATGAACACACTCTTCTCCTATTCTAAGTACTGTTTTTCGACCTATTCCATCTTCTTCTGACAACTAACATTTCCACAAATGCATGTCTGCATTGTGTTTAAACAGCCATCTGGAGCTAAACAACTTTGCCTTTAGACCTTTGAGGAAGGCACAGAAAAGGATGACACACACGCACACACACACACAGAAAGAGAGAGAGACAGACAGAGAGACAGAGACAGAGACAGAATGTTCCACAAAACATTTCTGTCCAAGCACATTTTCACAATGGAAGGCCTCTCTCCATTTCAGACTAACATTCTGGATGCAAACTTTTCAAGTCTGCTAGTTTAAATATACCACAGACAAAAAAGCAATAGTAGACTTAGGCCATGGGACATTCTAGGTCCACTTTCTGTCTTGTTTTTAGTGTCAAGGAAGTCCCTGAGGGCTGTGCAGACAGCTCTGTGCTGAGAGTCCAGAGCCCATATTTGAACCTAGGTTGGGAATATACTTGCTGAAAGCCCACTTTGCACTGAGTTCTTGGGAGCTGTGGATATGGAGACCAGAGGCATCAAGGGTTTCACTGTCCAGTGGGGTGGCATGATCTCCACAGAGGAAGCAGAGGTCAGAGAGGGGAGGAGGAAGCTCCTAAACCAGTTTCGAGGGTTGAAGAATCACTACCCAGAGCTGAGGCTTACAACATAGGAGAGTGAGCTGAGTGCAAGATGGAAGATGTATGGGTCAAGGAGCAGCAAGCTTTCACTGCACGTAACTGGAAGGCTGGAGATATTAGGCACACATGGTACAGTGTGGGCAGAAGAGGCCAGAGAGTCAGTCAGGGAGCAGCTTAGAGAGAAAGCTGTGATCTATTAATGAAGAGGTAGCTTTATCCTAGAAAATTTCTCCAGTCTTTTTTGGCTAGCTCTCCCACCACATTGCAAGCCTCTAGCATCTACACTGTTAACAAAAATGTACTTAAGTACAGACTAAATGCCAGTCATTGCATTGAGTGCTGGGGATGCAGCAGGTCTTTGTAACCCCAAAGAGTGAGCTTTTAGCTGTATCAGGATCCAAAGACCTTGTGAGAAAGGAGAGGATCTACATTTACCTTTGGAGGAAAGACAAGGAAATGTACTTGGGCTAGACAGAAGAATCTTACTCTGTAAAGGGAATTTAAAAGAATATCACAGGATGTTTACACCATGAAGCTGAAGACATCCTGGATCAAATTAGAGCACATAAGCGTCGCGTAAGTTATTCAAGTATGCAATTAAAAAAAAATTAAATCAATTAAAAAAATTAAATTAAAAAAATTAATTAAAAATTAAAAAAAATCACGTCACCTGAAATTAAAAAAATATATATGTATGTATATATACATATATTAAAAAAATTAAAATTAAATTAAAATTAAAATTAAAAAAAATTAAATTAAAAAAATTAAATTTAATTTTATTAAAAAAAAATCACGTCACCTGAAATTAAAAAAATATATATGTATGTATATATACATATATGCTTTCAGAAAAGGAAATAGAACAGCAGGACTGAGATAGGTGGCTTTTAAGTGACTTCCAATGTTCTTCACCTTCTGGTTACCACATCCTGCTATAACTGAACCCCCTAAGCATTTGCTTTTCTCATATGGGGCTCAGGAAAAGTTTGGGATGTCACTTCTCGCACTGGGGCACAAAAGACTGATTTCCATTTTGGTTACACTCTCTTTCTCACTAGTCTCACTTTCGTGGCCAGGTCAAGTTATGTGCTGGGACACAAGTGCACCATGGGGAGAATGACATGGCAAGGATCCGAGTATGGCCTTTGGCTAACAGTCCTCAAGGAGTTAAATTCTGCCAACAACATGAGTGAGGTGAAAAGAAGATTCTTCTTTGACCTGGAATTGAGATGATGGCAAGCTTGGGTGACAACTTCCTGGGAGCCCTATGAGAAGAAATTTAAAGCCAGAGGACCAGTGATTTAGTACCTGGGTCCTCCTCCGTGGAAACTTTGAGACAATGTATGTTGGCTGATAATTTGGAGGTAATTTGTTTCATGACAATAACTGAAAAAGGCTGAAAAGTATCGATTCCTAACTGGAGACACAAAGAGCTTCAGGTTTAGAAAAGACTCTATTCATGAAAACAAACAAAACAAAACAAAAACGGCCTTGTCCAAGCACAGATCTACATCAGACCTGGGGCGAGTCGCAAGACTTGCAAAAGAGACAAGCTCAGTCTCACCTTGCAGGAGCCACAGTCAGGTAGGAAAGAAGGTCAGGAGGAGACATAATTACACTGTGCCTTGATTACTTTGTGGTTGTTGGAAGATTTTACAACTTTTTAAGAGTTGAGTAGCAGCTGCTGAACTCTGCTTGACAAAACACAAGGCTAGCTTCACAGGGAAGGAAATGAGCAAGCTGCTTCCTTTTATCTCTACAAAGGCAACTCTCTGGATGACTCTGTTCACACACCCACCCTGAAAGTAAACTTGGTGAAATGGAAGGCCTGTGAGTTCCATAATCAGGGAGATTATGTTTTAAATGCTGTTCAATAATTTATGAAGGCTGTAAAGTTAGGACCTCCATAAAAAGGAAGAAGTAAGAACATGGCTCTTGAAGTCCCACAGGGCTGGGATCAAGAACCGGCACGGTTCATTACTAGTTGAGGATGCTGGTACAAGTAATCTTATCTTTCCAAGTTTCAGTGTCCTCATTTGTAAAACAGAAATAATTGAAATACTCACTTCACAAGATTACTTGAGTTAAAGCAAGAAGTTTTTAGTACAGTGGCTGATGATAAGAAAAGCTTGATAATTATCAGCTAATATGTCTTGGAAAGTTATTTAATGTCTTTATGCCTCCTTTTGCATGTAAAACACAAGTGCATTGCTCAATATATACTGAGTGCTCAGAGACTGTTAGCTGCTATACTTATTACTATTATTGGAAGACAAAAAATGTTCACTGTTTTAAATAGAGACCCTAACCCCCTCTGAAGTTTCAGTTCCCTGCAGACAAGGGACTGATCGGCAATGATGTATCCAAGACACACACCCGGTGCAGTTATAAAAATGATCCCTAGTGTATCCCCAGGGCTCTCAGTTCCTTGTGCAAGGATGGAAGCAGAGATGATTCCTGCAGTAGGAGCTGTGTGGAGGCCTCATTAAGGTAGAGATGTCAGCAAGAAGGAAGCAGTGGTTCCCTAAGTAACAATAATTCAGGTGCCACACACACCTGGAGCTTCCTGCACGCGGTGTTAAATTTATGGAACAACAATAATAGTAACAACATTAGCACATATTTATTTATAAAATGCCCACATCTGAACAGCCTAAACAGCTAAAATAGAAGCCCTTCTAAATTTTATAGAAATCTATGTGTATGTGAGAAGATGTGAATATATGTATAAATATAAAAGAATTGAGATCAGAATACAGGTATGCTTACAGTAGAAGGAACAACAGTCCTGGGAACCATAATATCTATTTCTTCTTCCATTTCAATCATCACACAGGACCAGTATTATTAGCAACACTGCTGCCTTCTTGGGTTTTCTGTAGTCAGCAGTTTACAGAATGGAAAATGCCATTGCAAAAGTCAGACACACTCAAATTTCCAGATTTATGTTGCTCTCTACATGACCTTGGACCAGTCATTTCTGTGTTTGTACTAATATGTTCTCCAAATGATAAAATCCGTATAATTATAGTTTTGTGCTACTGTGGAACATAGACATGCTTACCCTACTCTTTCCTTTTTTTCCTACTGCAAAATACAAAGGGTGAAATACATCAAAGTGCTTTGGTTTTGTAGATTAACTATCCAAATAACTACTTCCAGGTTTAGTTAGGGAAGCCTTATAACTAGGAAAATAGAAGTAGAACTTGCCTTCTCACCATGAGACGCCATCTTTCTTAAGGGATGGGAGCTCTGCCTTGTTTTCTCTAACACAAGACCTGTTACTGGGTATCAGTTAAATTAATACTTGGCTGATGAATAAACAGATACATAAATGAATGCCTGGATGGAGCCCCTAACCAGTCACTTATTTCAGAGGGGAGGAGCTTCATAAACTCTTCATAAACAGGGCAATAAAAGGCAATAAAATCCAGTCCTCAACTCTGTGGTTCACAGAGGAAGGCAAGAGTTTCATGTGCAGTATCACTTTCACACAGGAATTTTTAAAAAGCTGCCATGTTTAAGTAATTACTCTGTGCTGAGCCCTGAACTAACTGCTCTGCATGGAATATTTTCATGCCATCCTTACAACCACCCTGTGATGGGGTTATGAGTACTATAGTCATGCTACAGAAGATACGATTAAATCTATATAAATGAAATCTCATGTGAAAGATCACACAAGTAATACAATTTATACCCAAGATGTCTGACGGCTGCCACCTTCTGTCTTCTAACTCACGAGAGCAGACCTCCAGTTGCAGCCAAAATGGAGCCAGGCATGGTGTCAGCATAGGCAGATGAAACAGAAATAGCTGTAGCCCTCATCCACATGAAGTTCCCAGTCTGGTGGACCCAAAAGTTTACAGACATATGTAGAGACAAACTTATTAATCTTGGAATTTGTGCTCTGATGACTACTAGGATGAAGAAGCGTAGGTTGGTATGAGTGAGCGTACCAGAGCATCTCTTTTAGAAAGTGGCACATAAACCCAGTCCTGATGATGGAAATAGTTAGATGCTTCAGGGAAGAATACACTGAAAACGCTCATACATAACTTGAAATGAAGCTGGAGAGGTCAGCTGGGGCATGCAAAGCCCTAGAGGGCTAAATCGAGTTTGGCGTTAACCATAAAAGAACAGGAAAAACATTGAATGGTATTGAGAAAGGTGGTGGCATGATGAGGGCATGAGTTATGCACCCTGTCTGCTAGACAAGAATGGTACCATTGCCAGGGTGATGCTGATGAGAAAGGGGTCCTGGCTTGAATGTATTGGTGATGCTGGGGTAGGGAGAAGCCATAGAATGCTAGACTTGTTTGGAGATAGAGTCAGTGAGTTTGTGATGAATCATATCTCTAGGCAGTGGAAAGAGCAGAGGAGAGTGGTACATGGATACCTATACTGAAACTGTACATCCAGGTAGTACTCTTCAACAGATCACCTCATTAGCGTGGCAAAATTCAGTCAACCACACAAAATTCCCTAGTAAGAGGACATTGAATCCTTTTTAATCATGGCTGCATACAAGATTTCATGTTATATATTCTGATTTTGATCACTCGTTTATTCTTAAAATTGTTGATTCTTTGATCGACGAATGTTTACTAAATCCCCATATTCCTTATAGAGACCAAACTATGGAAAGAACTAGAGAGAGATACAGGTAAAATAAGAAAGTTATTCTTAAAAACTGCATCCCTACTCATGAGATTAGAGCAATGGTTTGTTAGACCTGACTCCAATTAGCTCAAAAGATTGTTAAACATTGGGAGAGATTGTGTAGTGATTGCTAAACCTAGTGGCTTGAAATTGGATATGTTAGAATTTATACTGTGGAAACTGGAAAAATCCTACAAAGCAGGTGTTTTATTTGTTGGTTGGTTGGTTTGTCAGAGAACCAGTTTACCAGAATACCATTGGGTTAAATCATAGGGCTGATGGCATGGTAGCCTCTCTTCCACACACAGGGAAGGCAAAAAATATATACAGATATATAAGTCATAGTTTCAGACTGTGCACAAATTCTTTAAGAACTGTAGGAATTTCAGAGCCAGATTATAAACTTTGGAGTCACACAGACCTGGGTTTATACCTCGCTGCCAGCACTTACTGATGATGCAGATTGGGTAATTTACTTCCCCAGTCTGATCTTGGTTTCCTTGCCTTAAAATGGAGATATTGCATATATATCACGTTGTTTGTAAGTGCTTTGCAGAAGGCCTTGCACTCAGTAACTACTCAATAAATGATGCCTACATTGTTTCTCTTTTATGGCTGTTATTTAAAATTTATCCTCTTACCTCATTTTAGTCTTGATTATCCTCAGTAGCATTGAGCTTTTAGTTACATACCACCTGAAACAAGCATCCCTCAACTCTCAGCACCACACGTTCTATTTATAGTCTGCTCTGGGTATAAGAAAGACCTTAAGCAGCAAACAGCATAATTTCTACTAAGTCTTCATTTACTTAATAACATATTATGCAAATATCTGCTACATGTATATTAAGTTATTCACACTGCTCAAGGTCACAGACAAAAACGATTCATAATGCGATGTGTACTACGTCTATTCTACTGATGACCTTGAAGGAGAGCAGTGGTCCTGGAGCCAGAAGATCTAGGTTAAAATTTTAAATCAAACTTTACTCCCTGTGTGACTTCAGGTAACACTTTATCTTTCTTTGACTTTGTGTTCTCATGCATATATTTGTCTTTGATAGGTTTTCATCAAATATTAAACTAATTCACATATCCTCCATGCTTAGACTAGTATCTGAAAAAATTAACCATAATGCTTCATGATACAGAGGTAATAGTGTTTCTGAGTGTCATACTATACTTCATGGAAAGCTCTAAAGATACAAAAGTGAGTAAGAAACGGGACTGGATGCATCAGTCATAGATGTGCAAGTACAGTATTTTGGCATGTGCTATGTTTAAAAGGATGAATTTCTGGCTTAGGATTCCAAGCCATTTGCCTAAGAGAAAAACATCTTCCACACATACACAGATGAGTTATCAAAGTCCAG
>RJWT010030673.1:0-14582 GCA_004365215.1 Cuniculus paca | reverse complement strand
TAGCCTCTGCAAGGAAGCATTGCCAAACTTGTCTATGGATGCTCAAAACTGAGAAAGAGAGTACCAAGAAGTGCCCAGGTGGATCATGCAGGTTTCCCCGCATCCTGAGATCAGGGTCATTTACCTCTGGCTGTTGACTCCTCTTTTTCCTTTTTAGTGCAAGGAGCTGATCTGAGGCACTGTTATGCTGGAAGTGGAGCTCCTCCCACATACCTTTAACCATCTTCTTAAACTTACAGATCAGTCTCCCTTCACTGCTTCTTTAACATTGCTCTTCACTGTGAAAATTGCACTTGCCCATATGTTGACAGTTGCACCCTGCATTATCATACATATATTTTCCATTGGTTCTGTTCCACTAGAGAAGTCTAGCTAAAACAGAGGGATGCTGAACAAGAGAGAAGAAGGGAGACATAAGGAAGACAGGGAGGGAAAGAGGAAGTGAGAGAGGAGAGACAAAGAAACAGAGTACTCTGTTCCAACCTATTTTCTGCCTCAACTTAGTCCAGTGGCCTTGGAATTCAGACCATTACAAATTCCCTGGCTCATACAGTATATAAGGTTAGGTAGTAAAGTTATTTCAGGAAACCACCTTTTTTTTCTTTAGCAGATCCTGAGTATCCTGGTTGTTCTGTGATGTAATTATAGTTACTTGACTACCAGCCAGGAAGAAAGGGAAGGGAAGGTTTTTGACCATCGTCTTTTGGGGTAGTGAAATGTCTTTCCAGGCTGAGGCTCTTGAAGCATAACAGATAATGGGGAGTGGTAGAAATTCTACTGGTTCAGATTGTTCAGTAGAATTCAAAGTATTCAAGATATTCATACGTGTCAACACAGGTGTCCCCATCCCATGAAACAAGAATTCTTTCACATCTAAATAGTCACTAAACACAAATCTAGTCAATAGACTTTCTGTGAAACTCAAGCCTTTCTTGGAACTGGGCTACCTTAGGATTGACAATTGACTCTGTGCTTAACATCCTTTTATTTTTCTTAGGATATACACTCTGGCTTTAAAATTACTAAAATTAGATTGCTGATTAATGATTCAACTTTTTGTTTTCTTTTTCAAGAACTTCAACAGTGTTTTACAATAGCAGTTTAATCCCATTGTCTTCGCAAATGCTACTTTCCCTTATTTTTAAGCACCTCATATAACACACCAGCTAATATATTCTTCTCCATTAATAAGAAATCCCAGTTCACCAATGGTGAACAATTTCACTGTGACCTAATTCTAGAGACTATCCATATTCCCTATTTTAACAAAAGTGGAGTCCTTATTGATGGCTAAGCTGTTCTTAAATCACATATTAGCATTTTCTTTTTTGCATTACCTTATTATAGACTATAACCTATTTGATGTTGGGTTTACAAAGAACAGACACTGAGGTAAACATAGTCACATAGTATGTTAAGTAGATGGACTACACGTCTGTGTAAGAGAGGGAATGAAAGCAAGGGGGCAGAAGTTCAGCCCTGTTGCAATCTCGTGGAAGGTCTCACCTGATTTCTTGGTGAGCTTTTGCGTGATGATAGCCCTTCAGAAGCATCCGAGTTGGAGCTAGAAAGGCAAACACATATAGCTGCAGCTGACCCTGGAAGGACAAATTACAAAGCACAAGACATTTCATTGAGGATAGATCATTAGGAGGCATCTTCTAATAGCTCTCTAAGAAATTAGAGAAGTGCTTCATTTCTGAATAGCAACTTAGATGATACATTGCCCAGCACACCACAACATTCACATATAATGTAACTCTACGTTGAATTTGGTGCAGGAAACTTCCATTTATGTCTTGGAATGTTAACATTTGGGAATAGACTACATAGCAATTCTGATCCTGCCAAGAAGAAATTGAATAATTTAAAAGATTTCAGCAAGATGACTTATCTTATTTTCTGTAATAAATATTCCACTGAAACTTTGGTTCTATAGACATTAGAAATAAGAGACAATGAAAGACATAATGATTTTTGCTCTTGAAAAAATAATAGTGGGAATATGCTGAAATGGTGATTTTTCCCTCTGAAATGAAAACCTCAATTAACATGAGGGAAATTTAAGAAAAACTTTACTCCAGGTAAGTTATATATAAGGTTTTATTGCCCATGGTAACAAATTTTAATATTTATATGAAGAAATTCAAATATATTAATAGCACAATTTGGATCTCACAATTATAATTAGAGCAAAAGTGTGAAAGTTTAAAGTATCAGTTCATTTGATTTTTCATATTTCCTTGAAACTTCATGAGTTCATGATATGTGATTGTCTTTCATTATAGAGAGATTTTAAAATAATTCAGATGATTACAAAAATAAATCATCAACACTGAAAAGAAATATAGAAATCATCTAAGCATTTTCATTTTTCAGATTAAAAACCTAAGATCCAGTTACATTATCTAAGATCCTAAAGTAAATAGAAGGACATACAAGTAGAACATAGTCTTGGGAAAACAAATAAACAAAAGATTTACCTTTTCAAATAATATTTCTTTTAACCTGCAATCTCCTTTGCAATACAGTGTTGTATATGTTCTTTCATCTTGTGTATTAGTATTGTCAGAAATTGAAACTGAATTTTTGCCAGGCATAGTGGCACACATCTATAATCCCAGCATTCAGGAGGCTGAGGCAAAAGGATCAACATGAGTTCAAGGCCAACCTTGGTTGTATAAGTAAGTTCAAGGCTAATCTGGACTACATGGTGAGACACTGTCTCAAAAAAGTATTTTGTTAGTACATGTTCATGCTATTTAATGATTATGTTCATTGTAGGTATTTGATATACATCTCAATTATTTTTATGACTCCTTCCCCTCCCCTCTTACCTCTTACCTCCATTCTTAATTTGCTTCCCTTTTGCCAAAGATTTATCTCCTTGTTTCTTTTTAATAACACTTTATCTTTTATCATTCTTTGAAGATGAGATGATCTTTACTTACAATACCCAAAAAACTCGACGAAAAGACTTTCGAATTAATAACCAAATTCAGCAATGTAGCAGGATACAAAACAACACACAAAAATCAACAGAGTTCCTGTAGACCAATAATGAACCACTGAGAAACTCAAATTTTAAAGGTTAATAACAGTATGCTTCTTTCTTTAAATTTTTGGTAACTGCCTAAGTGAACAACAATGAAAACCAAAAATGTAAATTCTAAAAGAAAAGTAAAAAATTCTGAATACTTTATAAAGATTCATATTTGATCATATTTAATTACTGATTTCATGGACTGTGTTCACAAACGCAAAACAAATTTAAAGGCTTGAATTTTATCCAAAAGAGTTTAATTCTTTCTTTTTCTACTTCACCTTTTCCTTTTTAATAAAATATAAGGAAAACACTGAGGTTAAATTCAGATGACAATTTTCAATGTGTCCTTTCAGTCATTTGAGGGGAAAAACGTAATTCTATTAAACTCGTGAATTTGTTAGTGAGAAATCCTTTAAGAGAAAAAAAAATGTTTCTACATCAGGAGCATTGTTAATAAGCAAGGCCCAAACTTTCCACAAATATGTTTAACAAAACATACTTAGTAACATTCACAGAGTGGTGGTGGTGACTCAGAAAAAGGCATTGCTTAATTATTCAAAGGCTGTAAAGTTCTGTGTTGACTTATAGTACAAAGAGTAAAGAAAATATCCAGGTTAATAAACTACCCAGTAATCCCTACAAACGAATATGTTGCACCTGTTTTAACATTTAATCTCCAGAGTACACAAAAGCACTAGGAAACATTCTGGAAATTTCTACCGTGATTGGTGTCTCTTAATGCTTCTCTCTCTCTCTCTCTCTCCCCGCCCCGATTTTGCTTAGTTTCTGACCAGTTCCTCTGGTCTGACTTTCATTTGAGTTATTGTACTTAAATTTGATGCCTCATCACTTCTCAGTTCTCCTTATTCAACCTTCTTCAGTTTTCTCAGCATATCCTTAATATTAATTTAGTCTCAAAAATTACATACATTACTTAAATTAGTGACTATGCCCTAGGGCTTCTTGAGTATCTAATGACACCTCTAACTGTTGCCTCGCTTTCCTCCTGCAAAATGAGAGAGAATACTTAAATTTTCTTTTCAATAACAATCTTGGTTATAGCTAATAGAAAGAAATTAAGGTCAAGGAACACAATTTCAGGAGTAAATAATAGGCCACCGACACAATAAGAATTTATAGGAAAAAATACCTGGTATTTTTAAAATTTTATAAAAATAAATATTGAGGGAAATAAATTTATTCTGACAAAGCATCTACTTGTTTCCAATGATACTGGGATTTTATTTCACCTCACTCTATTTCATGTGCCTGCAAATCATAAAACTCTGATTTCCTTTATGCTGATGTAATTGCCTCATTATTTACACAGGATGATTGAATGTTTACAGTAGAAAGAAAATACATTTTGAAAGACCTTTGTCATTGAATCAACTGTGAACTTTTAATCTATTAATAGGCTTTTAGTGCCATGAATACTTTTTATCTTTGTGTGAATCACTGTTTGGCTTGCTCAAAGCGGACATGAAAAGGGCTTCAAAGTTCCCCAACAGTTCAATGGCCAAGCCTCTTTGGGGTTTATGGTAGTCAGTTGATAAAAATTCTGTTCAAAGCCAGTAGTCCTGAGTGTCCCAATTACAGGAAACATGTCACAGGTAGGATATGTTTCCAGAAAGACTGCAGCAGCTGCTCTCTGAAGTCAAAACTGAGTGGAGTGCATCCTACACACACTTATAGCTCCACAGTTTCAAACACTCACCAGCATTTTGCTCTGGGTGTTGTTCTTTGCTTGCTTGCTTATTTCTTTTGTTAAGGTTTGTTCTTTCTAGCAAAGTTCTCCCAAGGGATAAATGGTGGCTGGGAAAATTTAGATTTATGAGTTCAGAAACTTACTTGACTTGTGTTATTTTACAAGGAGACTTTTCCCAGGAACATCTATACTGCTCCATGCAATTCCTGCCTTTATACGTTCCTAACTGCTCTTGTTTCAAATGTTCTGCTTGAAAATGAAATGACTAGAATTCACTGTGTTACTAAGCCACCATGACAGCTCCAATGAAGCCCCTCCAAATCCAACTTCATCTATAATAGCCATACACTAGAAATATTCCAGTCCAACTACAGAACACTGAGTCAATCAACAGCCTGTGGTCTAATTACACAATGGGATACTTCTCAGGAAAAAGAAAGAATTGTGGACACATGCAAAAATGTGGTCCAAACTGAAAGTCATTATTCTGAGTGAGTGAAACCTCACCCAAAAAGAGTTCATACTTTGTAATTCTATTTATATAAAATTCGAGGACAGGGAAAGTTAATCTAGTTTTTACAGAAATCCAAATAGCAATTGCTTCAGAGAATGAAGATGAGTATTAATTAACTGGGAAAGAACAGGAGGAAACTTTATGAAGTTTTAGCAAATTTCAAATGTTAACAGAACTGTGAGTTACTCAGATGCATTCATTTTTCATTAACTGAACAAATGAACTCTATGAACAAAAACTCAAGATATGCCCATTTCACTATATGCAAGCTTTATGTGAAAATACTACAAGTAAATATTCAATTTTGTTTAACAATGTAGGCTGAAATATTAAAGAAGAGTGTACAATTTGTTTTGAAGTGCATTAAAAAATTAGATGTGTAGATTGATAATTTTAGCATAACTACATAAACAATAAATAAAATGTTAATAGCAAACAATTTAAATTATATGAATGCTTGCTCTAAAATTCTTTGAAATTGGTGGTATGTTTGAAAGATTTCGTAACGTAATCATGAATAAAGGGGCTAGCTAATTGTTCTAATTGGTTTATACTTAACCTTAGTAAATTTCCTAGAATTTGAGTGTATATAATATTCTTTGGTTTATAACAAAATGCCATATTTTATCTCTCAGGAAAATAAAGACAGTGGGTATAAGAAAATGGAAATGGTAATTTTCTTATATGAACTAGTTTTTACTAGTATTTATAATTACTTCAATATGTATTTAATGAAAAACTTAAATGATTCTTAGATATACCACAATTAAGTGGTCTATGAATTAAACCTAACTTTCTTTAAGGGTTAGAGTTTACTAAATAAAATGGACTAGTTAATTTTCAAAATCTTTTTTTAATGACTGTAAACTTGAACACTGAAGGTCCTAATACTATGTGTGCTAAGAACCCATCTCAGACATTTCTCCTAAGAGGTAGAATTCCCAAACTGATCATAATCTCTTTACCCATAATCTCTCTTAATCTTTTATAGTCTCATGAAATCTTCCCAAAAACTTTGTAACTGACCTATTGCAAACTTTATTGAGTGTGTCTTTATGTAATTAATTTTCTAAAATGGAAAACTTGAAAAAATTTTAAAACATTGAAAATATAGAAAAAAATGTGACAGAAGACAATGAAATTGATTTGTCTTTAATCAAAACATTTTATCTATTTCTTTAAAAAAAACTCTGATTCTACTAGTGGCTAATTTGTATTTTTTTACATGTAATTTTTCATGAATATTGGACTTTTCCCCTAAATATAATGACATGAACATTTTCAACATTACATTCATCATTATTGTTTCAATAACTACATAGTATTTTTTGAAATGAATATATTATCATTATATCCCTAGCATTAGTTTAGTAGATCATTAATTAGAAAGTATTTACTCATACTTTCATGTGCTGATTACTCTGCTATGTTCTGAGAAAACATGGTCCAACAAAACAGTGACGACTCTTTGTGAAACTGGTGGCCTCCTAGGCCTCCTAGGCCTCCTAGACTTTTAAAAGAAAATTTCCCAAGTCAATAAGTAAGGGCCAATCGCAACATAAAAGTTAACGAATTTTATAAAATGGCTGAGAAAACATTTTAGGCGCCCAAATATTTATTCAAATTTTAGGATGCATAACAACCAACACAGTATGATCTAGTTTTACATCTGTGCATTTACTTAACTTTCAACAGAATGACAAATCAAGAAAATGGATATCTTTAGTTTATCATATTTATATTCCCATACAGCAATAAATATAGCATGCTGAACACAACACAGTCAGTAAGTATGTATTCAATGAATGAATGGATTTTCTATGTGCATTGAGTTACTTTTGGGGGGATTTTCGTGATTTTGTGGGCAATTGGTTCTGTTATTCTTCATTTTCTTTCATCACTTATTATTCATGAATTCAAAGTCTGAGTGCAATATTTAAAGATAAATGTGAAGCAAATAAAACGAGGAGCCTAAAATACATTACTGAAGTCCTATTTCTTAATCTTCTTGACTTAGATATTTGATTTTTTTCCTCTATATAGTTTTTTCAAAAAATTTAGTGTTCACTTATGAGAGTCTGTGGTATCATTATCCTCACTCAGTAATAAATGTTTATTCTAGTTTTTAAATACAAATTCTTCAAGCTGTCTTAGAATAATTGAAATAGAAAATAAACCTTTACAAAAGAAATGAGTGTTATACAGTATTTTTGACCTTATAAATATTTTGTATTTTCCATTACTTTAGTGTACTATGAATGTAATCTTCATTAGTAATAAGATTTTCAAGAAATTCATAAAGAAATATACTACTAATAAACAGAAGACAAATATGACTGCCTTCATGATAAAGCGTCACTGTCATCTACACATGGTCTCTGGGACTTTATTAAAGATACGATCTTTTTTTGAGAATAAAATTGGAATTATATTTATAATGGGACCTACTTGAGTTCTTCTTTCTCTAAAGCATATTATTTCATTTTGAATAGTTCCATGGCCTTAAAAGTACTTCACAGTCCAAAATGGTCTTGGGTAAATGAGAAATATTAGAAGCATATTTCAGTAATGTCAAAGCACACAGATATTCAAGGTTTCATTTCTCTAGTAATGCGCTTAAATATAAAGTAGTATGATTTATAGACATAATTTTTAAGCACATGGTAAAAGTCCTAAAGAAAAGTATATGTTTAATTTTATTTCTCATAATAGTATGATAATCGAAATTCAGTTTTATGTTGAATAATATCGGAAAAATATTTTCAGTGGTTTAGTGAAAGATTAAAATATCGATTTATAAAAATAAAGAGAATAACTGGGGATCTAGCTCAGTGGCCTAAGCGCCTGCCTGGCAAGCACGAAGTCATGAGTTCAATCACCAGTGCTGAAAAAAAAAATAAAATAAAGAGAATAAGTTCTAAAAGAATAATTTCTAAGAGAATATAAGAGAATAAATTCTATTATATATAAACTCTGGACACAAGCCCTTGCTTCAAATACATTTGAATGAATACCTGGCATCTTGTAATGGAAAGGTATCTGGTAATCAATGAATGTACTCTATTTATTCAATCATTCATTCATTCATTCATTCATTCATCCAAAATGATTCTCTCCCTCTTCGAGCTGAATATTCTGAGGCCCCATCTCATCTAGTCTCCATAATGGTAGAATTTTGTTTTATTAAATTTAATGGCACTCCTAGGCATTGAGCAGAAAACTGTAAAGAGCATAACTAACGTGAAACCAAAATTGGCCTTTGATTTCTATTTCAAGGTCATTGGAAACACTGTAGAATTTAGACTATAAATTATTTCTCAACCAAGTTTTTTTCTTTGACTATTCTCTTCATCCTCCTGCTTCTAAGATGTTTTCTTAAAATGTCTTGGTGATTGTAGTCCCCAGAAAAACCTTTATTTATCAGTCTGACTGAATGGTAGTTTAAGCTTCCTCAGCTTCCTGGCTGAGGAAGGTGGCTATTAAAACACTAACCCAGGAGACTGGAAAATTCCCAGTGGAGAGTTAACTGTACAGGAAAGCAAGCACGCACACTGCCGGAAGAGGGAATGCTGTAATGAGTTCCAGTAAAGTCAGAGATGCCTCTATAGTTTAGCTGGAAAGCAGTCGTGATGAACATCCGTGACTCATGAAAACCACAATTCAGTTGACTTTTTCAGCTCCTGCTGCTGTTTCAGATGAACGAAGTACTAAGCACTAAACTGCTTCGAGAAGTCACAGGTTCCACAGAGCTAAAGATAAGGTTGACCTGTTTCAATTGGCTTTCATTTTCATGACATTATTACTGCAGGCAGCAATCTTATTTTCTTGAGTTTGGGCTTCTTCCTCTGAAAAATGAAAACATTAGATGTGTGATTGACAGGTTTCAATGTAGGGTATGATTGCTGTAAAAATAAGCCTTCTTAAAGAGAAGATATTTTAGGGAAGTCTTGCAGCACTTGTTAGAAAAAAAAATACTGTATTTTTTACACATATAGGGTTACTGATGCCACAATTGCACTGGGGATTTCCAAAGCCCTCTTGCTTTTCTGAAAAAGAAAAAGTCTCTCTCAGCAAAGGAAACCAGAACTGTTGGAAAGTGAGTTGACTTCTATTCTCGAAAATGGTTTCCATGGAGACTACAAAATTGTCTCAACATTAGAGATGTGATTATATTTTTTTATTTTCTTTATAGAAACCATTTATTTTCATTATAGAAATCATGCTGAAAAATTTGACTAGTTATTAACAATACATAAATGATCCACAGATACTCAGTTTATTTGTTAGGAAAAAAATGAAATTTATAATACCCAACCCAAGGATTATATTATTACCAGAACTTGCATTCATTTTGTACAAACGATTTATTGAAAATCTTGTGATTTTTTATTTTTGCTTCATGTTAAGTATATGTCATGTATATGTATTTTTAAAAACTATATTGTGAATTTTATGTAGGTCATTTCAGTCTTCTGAAAATTCTTTTTATACATTCAAATTTGGTATAATTCATATCTACTGTTGAATTTAGACATAGCTCACTATTTTTCATTGCTATGTAATATCCCACTGAGGCAATATATCACAATTTACTCACACTTTTATCAAAAACATTTGAAATGTTTCCAAATTAGTTATTTTCATGTGGCACTAAGTACTGCTATGAACTTTCTTGTACAGATCAAACTGTCTAGGATGAAAGTATATGCAGAATAGCTGAGTAATGTAGTATAAAAATGTTATACTTTATAGACAATACCCAGTGGTTTCCTTAAAAAGTTGTGTCTATGTGCACTTCCACTATACTTTAAAGAAGATTGTATTGATCTCCTTCTTCTCTACCTCTTAGCAATGCAAGACTTCTTATTTTCTGCATATTCCTATTCTTGATTTAAACTTTCTTGGGGTTATTTAATATGTTACAAATATTTTTGCTGATTTGTACTGACTTTATTTTCTTTGAGGAATCTTTTGATGAGCAAAACCTGATATTAATATATAATAATGTACAATAAATTTCCAGATTATTTTTCTTTCCTAATTAGCAATTTTTTATCCTCTGTAAGAAAATCTTGTCCTATTAAAGGCAGAAATATTTTAGACAATCGTTTTTTCCAAAAGTTTTCAGTTTTTTATCTTAATACACATGGAGTTGATTTTATGTTATATATCATAAAATATATTATAGCTACTTTTCACCTCCATATTGCTAATCAAGTTATTTCAGCTGTTATTTAATAGTTCTTCTTTCTTCAACTAATCTACTAGGTCTATATCATCGCTTTCATTTATCAAAGTCTCACTTATGCTTGGATTCTTTTCTAAGTCCTATGGATTGATTTGTCCACTTCTGCATCAACACTGTGATTTTAATTACTAAAACTTCAAGTATTTACATCTCGTAAAAATAAATCTTCATTTCCATTTTCCTTCTTCAAAAGCTTGTTGGCAATTTTTGAGCTTTTTATCTTCCATATACAATTTAGAATCACATTGTTAAGTTTCAAAAATATCCCTGATGTGATTTTACCAGGAATTGCATAGGATCTTCAAGTTCATTCTGGAAAATTTTCATCTTTACAATACTGTGCTTTGTAAACTGGAACATAGAAGATTTGAGCAGCAATTTAGGTCCCTTTGAGGTTGCTCATTAAAGCTTTATGTTTTTTTCATGAATAATTCTTGTGTATGTCTTATTTGATTAGCCTTACTTATTTTAAATGTTGTATTAAAGAATAATGATTTTAAATTATATCCTCTGACTACTTTAACCATATCTTCCTGTCTCTCCTTGATTCCCCAATCCTGTGCAGTTCTGTTTTATCACTGCTCTGTTCTCCTTCTCAAAAGCAAAGCCTTTGATGTTCCCCAGGAATTTGTTAAATGCCAGTCACCAACTCATCATGTTAACATTTATCAAATTTTTCCTAGGGAAAAAAGTCCCAGAATGCTAATATGTTTATTAAATAAGTAAAAGTCAACATTTCCCTTTCTCACCTCTTTTGGGAAAATACTAACACAGAGATTTTCCTGGTTTCTTCATGGGCAAAGTGCCTCAACCTTATCTGTCCCAGTTCCAAATTGTACTGTGTTCCAAAGGGTGTTTTAACAGTCCTCAGATGATTCAGCTTTTAAAAATAAGTGTTTCAGAATGATCAATTAAATTGGAGAATTTTCATTTTTGCATCATCTGCTTGAAGAGAAAAAGTACAAATTTTTGCATAAGGTATCTGGGAAATTTAGTCCTAAATAAATGCTTAATGTGGTTTATCCAATATATCCCAAACTGATTTAACAATATAGTGATTAACTATACACTGACATCCTTGAGGAGATACTTCAAGAAATTCAAGAGTAAAAATGATGAGCTTGTGTCTATCAAGATATGCATGTAATATGTACACACAATAGTTCCTAAAGAAAAGTTATATATTAACTCTTCCTAAGAGATGCTAAATGTACTTTGCATTAAAATAACAATGAGCAATATTCTCCATTACATGAAATTCTTACTGTGTGGGGAGAAATAACCTGCTTCCATTTTTCATTACCTCAAGCATATTAATGACAGTGTATCCAAGCAACAAGATAGGAACACTTATTATCTTATCACACTTGGATGTTTAAATTTGCTGTCATATAAAAAAAGAGATGAATGAATACCAAGAAACGGCTTTCTGATACTTGAGGAGAAAAAAGTATTAAATGGACTCTAATGTACTTCTCAGGCAGGACACACAATGAAGGCATGTTGGACTGGGGATATAGCTCTGTGGTGCAGAGCATGTTAACATGTTCAGGGTCCCGGGTTTGATACCATTTTTAAATGTACAATGCATAAATAGTAAGTAAATTCACATTGCCATATTACTATCACCAGCATCCACTCATGGAACATTTTCATCTTGAAAAACTGAAACTATGTACCTATTAAATAATAAGTCCACATTTAATTCTTTCTCAAAAGCTGATGACAGCCACCATTATTTCCCTCTGAATTGGATAGATTAGGTTTCTCATATAAGTGGAATCGTGTAGCATTTATCCTTTTGTGATTGGCCTATTTTACTCAGGATAATGGCCTCAAAGTTTATCTATGCTATATAAAATGTCAAGCTTTTCTTTTTGAGACCTGGTAACACTCATAAATATATGATATTTATGTCTTGATTCACCTGTCAATAAACACCTAGATTGCTTCCACAGTTCGACTATTGTGAATCATGCGGCTATTAATGTCAGTGTGTTAATGTCTTTCTGAGTGGCTGCTTTTTAATACTTTAGGGTGTATTTACTCAGAAGTGGAATTGCTTGATCATATTATAATTCTACATTTAATATTTTGAAAACTGAGTGCTGCTGGTTTCCTAGCATCAGTAGCCTTTTGCATTCCCACTAACAGGATGCGAGTTTCCAATTTATCTACATCTTGATCTGCACTTTTCATTTCTTGTGTCTGTGTTAATAGTCAGTCCTAATGTGTATGAGGGGGTCTCTGTGGTTTTATTGCTCTTCTTTAGTCATCAGTGATGTTAAATACCTTTTCATGTGCCTATTGGTCATTTGTATGTCTGTTGAATAAATGTCTATTTAAGT
The DNA here is from genome assembly GCA_004365215.1 of Cuniculus paca. Classification (NCBI taxonomy): domain Eukaryota; kingdom Metazoa; phylum Chordata; class Mammalia; order Rodentia; family Cuniculidae; genus Cuniculus; species Cuniculus paca. Next base: position 1,718 of record RJWT010030673.1, on the reverse strand, counting down.
CTTTCTACCAATCTTAAATCAGATTTCAGTTGTCTTTAAATTATAGGAATTCTACATGTTCTGGCTGTTAACCATTTATGAGATTCATGATATGGAAATATTCTCTCCAATCCATGAGTTACCTTTGTTACTCTTTTTTTTTTGCAAAAGTATTAATAATGTCCAATTTGTGCTTTTTGGTTTGTTGCCTGTATTTCTGGTGTCCTTTCCCAGAAAACATTGGCAAATCCAGTGCCATGAACCATCGTTAGTTCTGTTACGTGCTGAACTGTAGTCAATGCCATCTCCTTAAAAGCCATATGTTGAAGTTTTAACTCTTAGTCCCTCAGAATATAGCTGCATTTGGATACAGTCTTTAAAAAGGTATTAAATGAAATCATTAGGTGAGGCTCTAATTTAGTACGACTGATATCTTTATAAAAAGAGACGTTTAGACACAAACATGTACTTGTACAGAAGGTGGGCAATGTGAGAATCCATGAAGCAGGCAGCCATCTACAAGCCAAGGAGAAAAGTCTTGACAGAGCCCATCAACTACCTAACCTTGAATTTCTAAGTTCCCGAACTATAAGGGAATATTTTTAGTTGTTTAAGCCATTTGGTTCATGGTGTTTATTATGGCATCCCTAGTAAACTAACACATGGCAAATAGTTTGTTTTTAATAAAACTTTTCATTTAGAGATAATGTAAACTTACATGGATTTGTGTACCATTTGCCAAGTTTCCCCAATGGTAAAATTTTATAGAACAAGAGTGTTGTATCCCAAGCAAAATGTTGACATCAACACAATTCACAAATTATATTTAGATTTCTTCAGTTTTACTCTCACTTTATACATATGTATCTTTACTTCCATACAATTGTATCATATATCCTTTTTGTAGATTTTTCCAAGTAGTAATTGTTTATAGAGTTTCTAAAAAACAATTTTCTTGATTGAACTTTAAGATAATAATTGCTATTAGTATACCACAGATAAGAAATCAGGGCTCAAAATAGTATATAGTATTTCCAAGGTCACATAAGTAATAAATGCAGAGTTTCAGTCTGAGCCAAAGTCCATCCGGCTGCAGAAGTTGTGGCCTTCCTCCCACTGTACGCTGGCTACAGGGCAAATTGTGAAAGCCTCACCCGTGTGAGTCACCTTACTGGGAAGAAATCCACAAGATTAGACAGCACTGAGGAAGGAGCCAAAATATTATATTTTAAGGATTTTCCTTTTGTTCTTCGCATCTATGACGCCTCTTCTTCAGCCCCTATCTACCTGTTGCAACCTGATTTACTAGAATTCAGCAACCTTCCGTATCCCCCTCTATTGCCCTATCTCTTCAACAGAAAACACTCTGGTCCCATGTTATCCAAGCTTTCATTTTCTGCATTTTCAGTTATTCCTTGTCAACTGTGGTCTGAAAATATTAAGTGGAAAATTCCATAAATAATTTATAGGTTTTTAAATGGGCACCATCCTGAAAAGCAAGTTGAAATAATATGCCATCCCACTTCAATTTACCAAAGACATGAATCATTCTTTTTTTCCCCATCATATCTATACTGTATATGCTACCCAGCCACTAATCACTTAATAGCCATCTCATGTATCAGAACAACTGTGGTAGAATCACAGTGCTTTGATCAAGTAACTCTTACTTACTCAATAATTATTCCAAAGTGCAAGAGTAGCAATGCTTGAAATTCTGGTATGCCAAAGAAAAACCA
>RJWT010030672.1:0-14604 GCA_004365215.1 Cuniculus paca | reverse complement strand
ATCAGTGGTAACAGATCACTTTCATTCTTATTACTGGAAGAATGGAGCTCTTTGATCATGTCCTGAAAGTTTCTTTGCTATCTAGGAATAACATAACATTCACATTTAAGAAGAAGGAGAAATCATTTACTAGCTCAGAGTAAAAGTTACAGCAACAGATTCATAAAAGAATTGGAACATTTTCAGTCAGATGGTTTTTGCCAATTCTTCTTACACAAAAACACACAAAGATTACACGCAGACAAAACAGCAACAGTTCTCCTTGATTAGGGAATTAACAACCAATAAAATAAAACAGAACAAAGCAGATCAGAACAGAATAATGCAAGCAATACAGGACTTCAAAACAAGACAACAGGAAATGGACAGTGGCTACCACAGTGTCTCTTGTTTTATTCAAAATAGTTGCTCATACCTTCAACCACAAAAAATTCAAACAAAACGAAATAGTACAAAACCAATCAAAACAAAAGGATGAAAGTATTACAGGCCTTGAAAACCAGACATAAGAAAATCAACAATGGCTAACAATGTGAGAGCAGTATTTTGAGGGAAACTAATAACAATACAACTTTTACTATACTTTTTTACAATTTAAATATTCACTATATTTTTATCACACTTGTATTCTAGCAAAAAAATATATTCAAACCTTTTCTGGAATATTCCTAAAAAATAAAATTTTATTAACCAAAGAAGAATTTTAGGACAAGATAGTTTGCTCTATCAGTGGATTTGCCAGAAAAGTGTTTTAATATTTCAATTAATGTGAATTCTATTGAAATGAATGTCTTCTTTACTTTTTCACTATAAAAACTTCTCTGACTGTGTTTACTCATCTAGAAAATATGGAGCTGTTATTTAATACATAAACTTTGTGTTAGATGGTACAGCTGAGTGTTTTGAATCACTATTACAGTCTTTGAAACCTAATAGATTTTTTCAACTTACTCTTATCTACTAAATTAGAAAATAACTTCCCAAGTATTGAATAATATAAAAACACTAAAATAAAGGAACATTGTTTAATACAAAGCATTTTCTGTACACAAAACAGTAGATTTTTCTCTAACAAATACTCATTAATGGAATACATGCATTGAAAGAGTAGCATTTTCATGGAACAAGGTAATCTATTAACAAGGCTGCTTCTCTACTCACTTTTCTCTATGTCCATTCAGATATGAAGCTTTACATTGACATTCAGCCACATTAGCCACAGTTCCCAATGTACTTGTTTATCTGGCGCAAGGTTAATGTGGTATCAAGAAATTTATGAAATCAGAATTTCTTATTACTGAACGAGTTATATAACACCATCAAAGGCTTTATGTTGGATTTGATATGAACAGAAGGAACAAATATTTAAAAACTAATATAAACTAGTGGAGAATATTTTGATAATGGCTTTCTCACAAGATATTTCATATTGTGCAGATTATGAACTGGGCTAGCATGCCAGGAAACTATATCTTTAATTGGTCTTTATAATCATCTTCTCAACCTCTGAAGGATATTAGCTAATAAAGAAGAACATGGTTTGCATTATTTAGGACCTGAATAATTAGCAAATCAGTCTCCAGACAAAATTGATATGCTACATTATTGAAAAAAATCTAGCCTACCACATTAACTACATCTCTGCTGTTTGCAAAAACAAAGCAATATAGGTTGCAGTAAGAGATCTACTATAATATCTTCTCAGCTGAATTCTTTGCAGTATACAGCAAAGTTGTTTTTCTCTCATTTGAATTTAAATAATGTTCTCCACCAACTGGCTGAGAAACATTAATGCTTTCATTTTCCTTTGGGACAAAGGAAACTGGTTTATGTATCACAGACCACATCTAATTTTTAGTTTCTCAGTCAATAGAAGCATTTGCTATCACATGTGTTGAAATTGAAAAGTGCTGAGCAAACGAAAAAATTAATTAAAAGGAAATTAAATACTCTCTAACAGATGAACAGAGTTAATTCATTATGAACTTTGGTAAGGTAAAAATGTAACTTGCTGTAGCTCAGGATTTTATCTTTGCTTGTATATCTTATGTGTGAGTGTATACATGAGTGCATATTAATGCATACATTGGAACCACTCAGATCTTCAGAGAGACTAGCATTGAGTGGACAACAATCATCAGGTTTAGCAAAACTTCTTTCAACTGAGCACTAGAACAAAAGTGACCATGGACCCCAGTTCAGGTAATGTCAGAAAGAACTGGTGTTGAGTTTTTTACTTTTTTTTGTTTTTGTTTTTGTTTTGAATGGACAAGTTTTAATGAGTTAAATTTGAAGTTGATTCTCTTCAAAATTGATTTTCAGGACTGGAGATGTAGCTCAGCGATACAGTCCTTGTGTAATGTGCACAAGGTTTTGAGTATGAACCCCAGTATCACATGCACACATGCACAAAATTGAGGTTCTGTTAAATGAAGAACTCTTAGCTGAGTCACAAGATAGGTTCCAAATTACATAAGATACAACCTTTGCCAATAATTCATATGTACTGTAAAAGTCCTGTTATATAATTTAAGAAGTCCTCAGGAGACTTTAAAATGGTAGCACTCTAAGATTATTTTTATCAAAAGTAAATATCATTAAAAATAGTAACTGTGTAGGAATAGTTATTACTATTAGAAGAGAAAAAACATGAGAAATTTCTTGATTCTGATTTGAAAAAAACTATAAGATATTTCAAAACAATCCAGAAAAAATTCATTTTGTTGTTCATTATAAGAGATCACTTTCACCTCTTCCCCATAAACATAGTCTTTAATTTTTTTAGACTTAGACTATTTGGCCTTTTCTTTTCCATTTTATATATTGGAAAGGTAACACAATTTTTGATTAAAAGCATGGGCTCTGGATTCCATACTTCATACCTTGACCATAAGTTTACATGCTTCCATTTCTTTACTTGTTAATTGAAAATTATTTTAGTACCATCATCAAGATTGTGAAAAGGATTTAATGAGAGTGTCATAAAATCTTAGAAAAGTGTCTTAGTGTCAAACATCTTACTAAAGACAATTTAGAAGATTCATCTGAAAATAAATATTTTAGAATCCAGAGCAATGGTTAAAGTAGCTTAAATTTTCCATTATATGGACTTTTTACTTCCTATCATGTGATGTTTAAAAGAGGCTGAAATCAGAAAAGGAATGTACTATGGAAAGTCTGATGATCAAAAGACTTGCTCTGAAATGCCAGAGAGATCATTAGCTTCACTCCCAAGCGTTCTCATCATTAAGGCATGGAAAATATATACTCATTTTCTATAAATTGACCTGATACAATTTCAGATTATCCCGGTGAATCAAAGAGACTCAACTGTACAAAAAAGAGTTATTTTTAACACTATGAACAGGAAGAGAAAACAAATACAATCAGAGACTTGGAGAGATTCAGAGCAAGTCCATGCGTAGAACAACGAAGGAGTCAAGTAAGAAGAGAATAGTCTTTGAAATGGGCCTGTAGAATGTTTGTGATTTTCATGCATGGAACTGAGGATAAAACAAAAGTATGCCAAATGCAGGGACGTAGGAACAAAAACATGCATACACAGCGTGAACAAGAATTATCTTTCATAGCTCCACAAAGGTGTAGTAGACCATAACAAAATCACCAGAAGATTCTTTCCTTCCCCCTTGATTTGACTTTGGAAATCCAAAATGTTTATTTTATAATTTATTTACTTTGCTTAATATTTTTGGGATATAACTGATTAGATAAGTGACATAAAGTTTGCTATGAAGCAATTGTTGATATGGGGAATAACTGTGAAATGAACATTACACTCATAATGGCTAATGTACTTACAATTCCTGAAAGTTGTCTTACATTTCTTTAGAGTCTCCAACTCCTAAACCCAAGAAACTAGTAATCTATCTTTTGTCACTACCAATTAGCTCATATTTTTTAGAGATTTATGTAAATGAAATTGTTCAGTAGCATTTTATTTTATTTGATTGTATGACTGTATCACATTTTTTACCCATTCATCTGTTGATGAACATTTGGGTTTTTCTAATCACTGACTATTCAAAATAAAGCTATGAACATTCATGTGTAAATTGCTTTGCAGAATTCATTTTTCTTTGAGTAAGTAATTAGGACTAGAATGGCTAGTTTAAATGGCAAGTATTTGACTTATATTCTTTAAGTTCCTACTTTATTTCACCAAATTGTTGTATCATTTTGTATTCTTAACAGCAACACCTAAAACATTTGACATTTCACATACTCACTAATATTTGGCATTTTTCCATTTGTTTAATTTTATCCATCCAGAATGAGTACACTGGTATTTCACTGTATTTTTTAGCTTGAATTTCCCTGATAACAAATTATGTAAATTATTTCATTTGCTTATTTTCAGTATTCATTGAAATGCCTGTTAAAATATTTTGCTAAAATTTTAGTAGGCTATTTGGCTATAAATGAATTTTTAAATAGGCACAAACCTGCATAAAAAAAGCTGTGTCACATATATTCTTGAGTATTTTCAGTTTTTATAAATGGCATTGTGAGTGAGTGTCAGGGCATTCGGTAGGTTAGAAAAGTAAAATGGCAACAAGAATGATATCAAAGGCACAAATAGAACTTCTAGACATGAAAACTCTATTATCTGGTTTAAAAAATATCATGGAAGACACTGATGCAATTAAACATGCAAAATAAAGCAAATTGCACTGATGGAAGTAACAACAGTGGATATCCTTCCTTTTTCCAAGTCTTAGGGGAAAGAACTTCAGTTATTCACCACTAAGTACGATATTTCTATGGGTTTTTCGAATATATGACTTTGCTGTGTTTCGAAAGTTTCCTCTTGCTGTGCTTTGACTATTGGTATCTCCTGAAGGCCCATGTACTACAGACTTGGTCCCCAGGGTAGTGTTATAGTGAAGTGCTATGGATGTTTAGGAGGTACACTCCCATGGTAGGTCTTTATATCATTTTTGAGATATTCCCTAAAAGAACTGTGGGACTCTAGCTCTAAGTCTCTCTCTGTTTTCTGGCTTAAAATGTAAGCAGTTTGCTTTTTCCTGAGCTCCAGTTATGATATACCATTTTTCGTAGAAACACAAAACTGAACCATGAACCAAGATAAACCTTTTCTCTATATAATTGCCTCAAATCTTCCATTATATGCAAAGTTGAACAATAAGCCTAAATTTTACTCCCCAAGAATTTTATGAAATGCTTATTTTTGTCAAATGCTTTTTTCTGCATCTATTAAGATGATTATATAATTTTTAATTGTCCACTCTGTTAATGAAATCATAGGCAAAACAATTAGGCAAATAGTGGAAATAAAAGCATCAAAATCAGAAAGGAAAGAGTAAAATAATTTTTTGCAGGTGATATGATTTTATGTATAGAAAACACTAAAGACCTCAAAAAGTAAAACTCTTAGAACTATTACACTCAAAAATATTAAAAATTTCATGTAAAAAATTTTAGAATACATCCAGTAAAGGTGCAGAGTACAAAATCTATACACAAAAATCCTATTTCCCCCAAAATAAGACCTAACTGGAAAATAATCAGCTTTGAAAACTAAAGATTATAAATGCCAACTCCAATCAGCTTAACCTTGCCTTACCTGCCTTCACTGTTCTCTTGCTTGGTGACTACTCCGTAAAGCAGGTAAGGCAAGGATAGACTGACTGGGGCTAGCATTTTTGGCCTCTAGACTTCAAGGCTGGTTATTTTTCAGTTAGGTCATATTTTGGGGGAAGCATGGAAACAGTAGCATTCTTATGCTGTAACAATAAACTATTTGAAATAAAAATTTAGAAAATACTGCTCTCTACAAAAGCATAAAAATAATAAAATTCTTAGAAATAAACATAACCTAAATAAGATACAAAATCTTCAATAAATATTGTGAAAGGGTAAAAAACTGATCAAAGGGGAAAAAATAACTCAGGGAAAAGGAGAAAAGAAGGAAGGGAAAGGAAAAAAAGATTTAAATTTGTATATACACACATAAGATAGCTAAGATGATTGTACTACTAGTTCTATTAGTTCTTGGAACAAAACAGTTAACATTCATAGGATTAGGTCAATTTTCCATGTCTGTATCTGGTAACCCGAGTTACTCTTCTTAAGATAACTATAAAAAATAACAACCTTTGTTATGTTCCTAACACCTTGTTTTGAAAGCCAATATTGTTATTGTTTTGGGCTTTCTGTTGTTGTTGTTTATTTGTCTCTTTTGTGTCTTGTTTTTCTTGTGTTTTATTTTGTTTTTCCCTTTAACACAGAAAGGATAGATATACATGTATAGGCTTATACATGCCTACAACTACTCCTAAAGAGTTTACAAGAATTTATTTTATTATGTGCAATGGTATGAACAGCTACTTTGAAGAAAATGAAACATTATGGTAGCAGATGCTGATTTCTTATCATCATGTTTTGAAGTCCAATAATGCTTTTATTCTTTGATTTGATTGGTTTTAGTCTGTTTTCTATTATTTGATTGCAATATGTGAGAAGGTATGGACAGCTATTTTGAAGAAAACATGAGACATTATGGTAGCCATTGTTGATTTCCTATTGTCTGGTTTTGAAGGCTTGTAATGCTTTCATTCTTTTGTTTTGATTGGTTTTATACTGTTTTGTTTTGTTTGAATTTATTGTGTATGAAGGTATGAAAAACTATTTCAAATACAACATGAGACACTATGATAGCCACTGTTGATCTCCTGTTGTCTTGTTTTGAAGTCCTATATTGCTTGCACTATTCTGTTCTGATCTGCCTTGTTCTGTTTTGTTTTGTTTTATTCTCTTTAAAGTTTAAAAAAAAAGAAATAAACATAATCAATGAGATAATAATCTTTTATAATGGAAGCTATAGAACATTGATGAAAGAAACTAAAGCAGACACAATTAAAATCAAAAGGCACTTTGTGCTCATAGATTAGAAGAATTAATATTCTTCAGTATTCATACTATCTAAAGTGGTCTATGGATTCAAGGCAATTCCTTCCAAAATACTAATGTAATTACTTACAGAAATACAAAATGGTCCTAAAAATAAGGTATAACCAGAAAAGACCCTGAATAACTGAAATAATTTTGAACAAGAGGAATAAAGATCAAGAAATTCAATTCCTGAATTTGAAACATATTACAAAGTTACAGTAATAAAAATATTACAGTAAAAAAAAAGGATGCTATATAGACCAATGGAACATCAAAATGCTTAGAAATAGGTCCAGTCATATATGGTGAAGAAGAAAACATAGGGAAAAGCTTTGATGTTGGCTTTATCAATAATTTCTTGGATATAATCCCCAAAGCAAAAGACATAGCAGATTGTGGGGATGCATGCTTATAATTTCAGTACTCTGGGATGCTGAGGTGGAAAGATCACAAGTTGGAGGTCAGACTGAGTCCCTTAGTGCTGTGGACCCTCTAAAAACTAAAAATAAAAAACAAGGCTAGAAATCAAACTCAGTGTAAAGGCCCCAGTACCACAAAAATAGGACAGAAAAGAAAGCAAAAATAGAAAATTACAATTGCTTTAAATTAATAAATTCCTGCAGAACAACAGGGACAAAATATTGCTAACCATACATCTGATAAAGTTTTAATATGGAAAAACACAAACAGCTCCTATACCTCGCTATCAAAAAATAAATAGATATATACCATGATTGAAAAATAAGCCAAAACTAAATAGATATTTCTCAAAAATAGACATGCAAATGAAAAAAGGTATATGAAAAACTGTACAATATTACTAATCACCAGAGAAATATCAATTGAAACAACAATGATTTATCTGATACTTGTTAGGATGATCATTATTTTAAAAAGATAAAAAGAAGAACACGGAGGAATGAAAAATGGTACCAATGATACACTATTGGTGACAAGGTAAATTAGGGAAGCCACTATGAAAACTAAAGAATCCACAATTAAACCTAAGACTATCATGTGACCTTTTGCATACATGCACAAAGGAATTATTTATCTGGAACTATTTATCTGGAAGATACATCTGCCCTTTATGTTCATTGCACAATGATTCACATCTAAACAACCTAAATTTCCATTAATGAATGAATGAGATTAAAAAAAATCAGAGGGTAATGCATGCAGTGAAAAACTCCTTCCTTAAAAAAGAAAGAAATCTTGCCTTTTATGTCATGCTGAGTGAATAAGCCAGTTATAGGAGAAGAGATCCTATATGATTCCTTTTATTGAGGGAATCTTGAATTGTCAAACTCATATAAATATTGACTAGAGTGATGATTTCCAGTGAGAGGAGAGAAAAAAATACGGTGATATTAGTCAAAAGTGCACAGTATGAGTTACATAACAAGAAGTCCTGGAGCTCTGCAGTTAACCATACTATGTTGTGTACTTAAACACTTGCTAAACAGCCACTGTATATGCTATCTTAAGTCTTCTTATAACAAACAATAATAATAATACTAAACAGAGAGGATTGTAAAAGAAATTTGGTGTCAGATGGATACGTTTATGGCACATAGAGGACGATGGGACCGTCACAGGCATGGGCATACTAATCTTCAAACTCACCAAGCCATGTATGCTATATAAGCACAACTTTTTAATATGTTAATTATTTCTATGTGTGATATTCCCAATAAAATGCATTAGTCAAATGTATTAGTTGGGACATTGCATATAGAATACAAGAATTATTGATAGAAGAATTCAAAAATTAACACTATGGCAAAGAAATAGTAATTACATGGGTAAATAGTTAAGGTTTTCAAATTATTATTTAAATCTCTTTACACTATAATTGTCTATTTTAATACAAATTGTAGTCTTGGGTGTGGGATTTTTTCTGTTTATGTCTTTCATTATTTTTAACTTCATATTTTTATTAAAACATATTTGTCACATATTTATTACATTCATCATAGGGGATGTCACTATGACATATCTTGATTCTTCTTTTTTCCCATTTCTCTTCCCTCCTTTGAGCTTTCTTCCTTTCTCCATTTACATCAGCACTCTTTCTATACTTACCTTCTTTCTCTTTTTTCTTTTCCTTTACTTCCCTCTTCCTCACCCCTTTTTTGTTCCCCTTTCCATTTGAACATATTCTTCTTACTTCCCAATATCTATCCTCCAGTATTTTCTCACACAAGAGAAACAATGAGATATTTAAACTTGTGTCTCTGATTTATTTCTCTTAAGATTATGGGTTCTAGAGGGTACTGGATATTTTGTATCCTTATAATCTTCTTGAGCTTTTCTTCTGCAGCTCAGTTAAATAATTAAAATGATTTGATTCTTTTAGGTCATGGCATTAAAATTAATTAGGAATCATCAAAATTAAATACTCCTTCCTGCTAAGGCAAGTCATTAGCCCAATGTCCAGTGAATAATGAGATTTCCCAGATTGACTGGCAAGAATGCCACTACTACTGTAATTTCAGCACTTGAGAGGCTGAGGCAGGAGGACTGCCATGAGTTCAAGGCTGCTTGGGCTACACAGTGGGACTCTGCCTCGAAAATAAGAAAATTACACAAAGCATGCCACTAATCCTGGCCTGTGTGGGTGCCAGTCATTTTGGGTGTTTTCCCTGGTCTCATATAATTTCCTCCCACCTATGTGTTGGTCAGTCCTCTAGAACTATAGTTGTCATTCAGCATTCAACAAAATACAGTAGATTCCCTTTTTCTACAGCTTTATAACTTTGCTGTCTCCATACATATAAGTTTTCTGTCCTCCATACTCTACAACTTTGGTCTCCCATAGTCTTTAGTTCTGCCTCTTCAGTCAGGGAATACTTCAAGCTTCCCCTGGGTTCCTCTTCCATAAGCAGCAATTTGCACACTGTCTCAAGCATTAAGCTCAAGCAATCACAGAGCTCACTTCTGCTGTTTGACATCTTACAGGGACCACTTCCCTGAACTGTCTTTGCATCCAGCTTCTTGAAAACTATTGTTTCACATATTTTATTTTATTTTTTAAAATGTATTTATTTACTTATTGTCTTTTTCAGACAGGGTTTCACTGTGCAGTTCAAGCTGCCTTGAACTCACTTTGTAGCCCAGACTGGCCTCGAACTCACAGAAATCCTCCTGCCTCAGTCCCCTGAGCACTGAGATTACAGGAATGTGCCACCATGCCCAGCTGTTTCACATATTTTATTTGTATTATTTTATTTCATATATTTGACTTTGGTTGCTTTAAGAAGAGTATATTCAAAGCCCATTGTTTCACAGGTGAGAAGTGAATATCCTGGACCTGTGCATGTAAAGAACTTATACTTTCCTTAAGAAATGTATGCACTATGATGAAAAAATACAGTGAAAGAATAAATTTCAAAAAAATTACAATGAAAGATATATTGTCATTAGTCCCCTTCAAAATATTTCCCCTTGCTTCAAGCACAATTATCTCCCTGCTCTTACCGCTTTCTGGAGCAGTTCTGGAAGTCCTCTTTGGTGTGTTATTAATTGCACTGCTGTGGCCACCATGATGTTCTGAATTGATTCAAAACAATTACCTTTCATGTTCATTTTGACTTTGAGTAAGAGCTAGAAGTCACAAGAGGCTATGTCTGTGTGAGGACACACGGTAATGTTTTTATGAGCCTGCCTTTCCTTTGCATAGCACCCAACAGCAGCATTCACTGTAATTTTTAATCACATCTTGAAAAGACAAGAAAGTGGACTTACAGAACTGTTTCAGAAAGTGGCAAGAACAATGAGTTGTATTCGAAGTGAGGGAGAATATTTTGAGGTGAATTTATGATAATGTATGTTTTGCTGTATTTAAACATTGCATTTAAACATTCCTTGTGCTATTCTGATCACCTTGTATATTCAAATTGAGGACAGTTTCACCTAGACTTCTCTCAGGTGAAATTCAACATATTGGAAGAACTGTAGGAGGCAGAGAAAAAAATTTCTGTTCCAGAATATGGATTACATACCTGTGTGTGCTCTTCTCTGTTTCCTTGTAGCATTCACATTCCCAGAAAGGAGAAGCTAGCTGACAATACAAGGATTATCTGTGGAAGAAGAAATTTCAGCAAGGGCAGGGAAAGCTTGTGAGGAGGATTCATGTTATTAGCCCCATTGCCTCATTATTATTATGGCCCATGATACTGCCAAAATGCAGATAGAATTAACTTTAGGGATTCTAAAAAGAAACCCTGGACTACTGTCATTACAGCTTTCAGATTTTCTGGCTTGGTATTATTAACAGATTTTTTTTTTTCCTTCTAACCTGGAGCCAGACACTTGCAAGTGCCAGGAACTATAGTCACTTGAAAGGACATGGCTTCCAATTGCTTCAACCTAAAAATATAGGACATCCCACAATATAACCTAGTTCTTTAACTGTAAATTAATCTGATTCATGTATTGCATATGGAAAAAATTGTATAACCCACTTCATCCTGACTGGGTGCAATAATATTTTGTACAATAAAAGGATGAATCTTCAGTTCCTAAAAATGTCAAAATACAGTGCATTTTGCTTCTTCCCTTTTGTTATTGCTACCAAGGAGCTGTTTCCTGCATCCTGTCCATTAGTGCGCTATGAAGCACCTACAAGAGCTTATCTATTCAGAGCTACAAGCGTTCACATTTCCATCTGCTTTTCTTGAAAATATGGGCCTCCAGACTTTACTTTCTATCTGCTTAGAGTTTAACGTGTTTGAATCCAGTCAAACCCGGAACCTCTCAAATTTACTTTTCTTGTTAGGATAATAACTGCCCTGCTGTAAAAGCAATGTTATGAATTCAAAAGAAAGTGAAGTAAATTACATAGGTTAAGTAATTTTATCTGAGATCCTAAACATTTTACATTCCAAATTAACACTGTATTTGTGTATCAGGGACTACTCTTTGCATGCTGAACATGTTGAATATTGTCCTTATCAATGTGCTCTAAAATAATCAAAAAGTGAATCACCCTCTTTCATACTTAAGAAATTACAGTATCTTCAGGAGCGAGGTTCTGTGAATCACCGTGTCCACCTTCAGTCATTGCCTTTGAGGCTCATGCTGTGAAAGTTCATTGGCAGTCAGACTGCTGGTTTACTTCTTCGGTCTCTCTTGTCTACCTTTTACTCCTCTTCTTCCTTCCATGATGCATGACTCATCTTCATTTGTGCTTAAGCATGGCAGAAAAGTGAAGTGTGCATGACTTGATACCTGATACACACCAGGTGCTATTTCAAATGAACAAAAAACTTCCAAATTTCCTTAATGTTGATCAATAGTTAATTTCTAAAGAGTTCATCCTATTAGTATTGGATTATGACAAAAGCATTAAATATTCCTTTTATTTATTAGCTGGATTTTTTCTTCTACTAAAAAACAAACCCATAGAGGACAACTAAAACCCCACATCTTTCATCAAATCAAAAATTTTATTTTTTACAAATTTGATGATAAGTGGTGGTAATTCAGATATTTCTCCCTTCCACATGAAAACCTCAAGCTGCTTCTCTTGAAATATAATGACTAGAACAATTTTCTGTGAATCCTTTCACAAATTTTCTATACCTATATAAACTATAGCTTTCAGATTTTCGGTTTTGAGGGAGAACAGTTTGTATATTATTTCTTCTATAAACAAGAAAAAATAAATTCATTGGTCTATATCAGACATTTTTCACTTAATCATATGGGTAGATCATAGATAGATAGATAGATTTATGCATTTTTCTTAATTTTACATTATTTTCTCCCACCCAAACATATTGCATTCTGCATCTTTGGTCCCTTTAGTAACATTCAGAGAAACCTCTACTAACATTTATAGATATAAAGACAGTCTTTAATATCTATGAGCTAAATACCTGAGGATTTAACCAACTACACATCAAAAATATTCGAAAAGCACACTGTATCTGTACTGAATATGTACAGATATTTTTCATGTCACTGTTCTTACACAATACACTGCAATAACAATTTACGCAGCATTCACAATACATTTGGTATTATAAGCATTATGGAGGTGATTTAAAGTGTATAACAGGATGTGCCTAGATTGTATGCAAATACTATGATATTTATGTAAGTAATTTGGAGCACATACAGGGACTTTCATATCTTTAAGTGTAGTGGAGCCAATCCTCATTGGCTACTAAGAAAAGACTGTATTTACCAGCATTGTCAGGAAGGAATTCCAGACTTTTACCTGTACTAAGGCAAAGGAAATTGGAAACATTTAACAGTAAAACTGTTCAAGTGGTCTCTTTTCTGAACTATTCTGTATATTTCCAATTGCTCTAGGCATTTTACTGTTTGCTCAAAAGCCTTTATTTGTTCCCAATACTTATTTGATTGCATAAAATTATCTTAATTGATTATTTAGGACTGTGAAGTCTGCAACTACTTTTGTCTTTACATATATCCCGTGCTTTGTCCAAGTGAACTCACTCCAGAAAGGAGCTTACATATTCCTACCTTTTGGTCTTTGCCTCGGGGTTTTGTTTGGCCTGGAATACCTTCTCCCCTTCTCAACAGTCAAAAAACAACAGTCTTTTTGTTTTCCTAGAGTAGGACTGACATCACTTTTAAATAAAATTCCATTTTATAGTTTATGTCTCTATAAGACTGTCTCCTCTTCTATTACATTTACTTTCATACTACATGTTTTTTAGGGTGATTTTTAATTATTTGAGAGTTGTTTTAATGTCTTTTTCTTCTGTGTGTATCATGCAGTGTTCAGCACATTACTTTAGGTAAGATAAGTGCTCACTAAATATTTGCTGATTTCAACCGAGTTCAATTTGGTACATTTCTACTCTGACATGGAAATAAGTTTCTGATTTATAATTAAAATAAGTGGGATATATTTCAGCTGACTTTCCTGAAATTTGTCCATTCCATTAAATGAAAGCCAATTGTGCAATAACCAAGTAGGTACTTAATATTTTTCTATAGAATGAGGAAGTTGAAGTTTTCATTTAATGATAAAGATCACAAAAAAAGGAAACTATCAGCAATAATAGTTCCCATTACAGTCAATGAAAATATTTGGCTTTTAATAAAGGACAAACCAGATCGCACTGGTAAAAAAAAAAAAAAAAAGTAATAGCAAGCAGCAGTCTTTTTCCCCTAGATCTGAATAAGTCATTAACAAAAAGAAAAGCCTGTTGTGGTTGTGTTGTCAAAAGTGAGAATAACTATTTAACCACGAGAAATAAAATCAAGTTTTATCATTAAATAAACAACCTGAGTTTTCACCTTGTACAAGAAAGCAGGCTTTTCTTAGAGCTGCTTTTGGAACTTTTCGATGTAGATAGTCTTACATCTAAAATTCTGGGAAGATGGCAGAATGGAGCAGAGCAGTGGATGCAGCAAACTAGTGGCACGTGAGCTATTTGGGATCAGATTGTTGTGTGATGACCTTGGTATGTTCCTTCTCGAACGATATCTCGTCATCATTGGAATATGGTGAGTATATTGGTAATTAGACTAAGGAGAAGCAAGGTTTTGGAGTGGAAGTGGAATCATACAACTAAACCTGATGTAAGGAGGAGAGCAGATAGTGCTCCTGTGAGAGGCCAGGGACTGGGGTTAACTATATGGTAAGCATGGGTCTGGTGGGTCATTAGGTATTGTCATGTAAATACACAT
>RJWT010030671.1:0-14578 GCA_004365215.1 Cuniculus paca | reverse complement strand
TCCCGGCCATCACAGCCTGCTCCATCTCTCCACATTCAGATGTGACCACCACCACCTGTCCGGGTGCCTGACCTCTTGCAGAGCCCTGACCAGCAGCCTGTCCAGCTTTCGACATTCACAATGGTCCTTGGCAGCTGCCCTCCAGCTTCGGCCTCAGGGACCTCCCCAGCCCAGCCCTTCCCCTTCCTGGATGTCCCACTGCCCTGCCTATACCTGGGCAAAGTCAGGACACACCAGTTGCCCCAGCACTGCCCACCCTGGCACTGTCTCTGTGGACTGAGGCACAGGTTGGGCCTTCCCAAAATTATAACCTCCCCCAACTCCCGCAAGCAGCCAGAAGGCCTCAAGCGAAGCGATCCCGCCCAAGAACCATTCAGCACTGTTCTTGGGCCTGGCATCTCGGAGGCAGTCAGGTATTTGTGGGAAAAACGCAGCAGCCCAGCAGGAAGGATGAGCGGGGTGACCCTCACTCACCAGAGCTGGGCTGGCCCGTGCATCCCTCTCCAAGGGGGCCAGCAGCGGAGGCTACGTTGTCATAGCAACAGCCAAACTGGGAGCCCCGGCACTCAGTGGGTTCATTCTGGTGGGCTTGGGGCCTGTGGGCTTTAGGGGCCTGGAGAAGGTGGGGAAATTGGGAATGGGGCTGGCTCCTGAAGAGCACCCTGGGCTGCCTGGGGGAGGATGGCAGGAAGGCGCACGAGACCAAGGCACATGGCCCCAGCTGGAGAGGACAGAGCCAGGTTAAGCCCCAACCTCAACCCAGGCCCGTATCAAGGGTGCACCCTCAAGAGGGCGGCCCAGACCATGAGGCCCCTCCCCAAGACCAAGGCTACAAGAGCCTGGGCCAGCAGCACCAAGTACTCAGGGACTGCAACCTTTCCCGCCCGTCACTTCAGCTACTTACCGTGGAAGGCCCCGTCTTGGGCCCTGGCCTCCTCCCAGCGTCACCACTGCCGTAAGACCCGGTGCAGCCAGCCTGCTGGGGCCCCTTGGCTGCAGACACCCCGTCAGGGCAGCACCCGTACCTAGGCACACAGCACACAGCCTCCCTTACTACTGCCAGCCTGGACCCCAAGCTCCCAGGGACCCTGCGTGGGGCCAATCGGCGAGGCCCTGAAGGAGAGGGCCAGTCCCCGCCGGGAACCCCACGCCAGGTGTCCCATCTGTTCGCGTCCACCACCACTCGGCAGCTGCCAAGGAGGGCAATGGTAAGCAAGGCCCTGAAAACTGACAGATGCTCGACCCCAAAACCAAGGTGGGCTCATCTGAGCCTTCCCAGGACAACAGCAGATGGGGCAGAGCAGGGCGCTCAGAGGAGCCCACCACTCATCTCACTCCGCCGACCAGCTGGGGGGGAAGCAAGGTACAGAAGAGATGGATCCAAGCGCCTACGCGCCAGCCGCCTGTGATTTATCCTATCCTCACAATAACCCCTTCCCCAGGCGATCACCGTTTGCAGGTCTCGGAAGAGGAAGCCAAGATCGGAGAAGTTGCCTTAGAGGTCAGCACGCAGCTGTTAAGTGACACGTCTGGAAATCAAGCTGAGCCTTAGCACCCTGGTCCCTAGGGGGAACCTGCGGGGCAGGCCTTGGAGGAGGAGCCTCAGAGAGCGCGCTGGGGGCGAGGCTGCCGCTCTCTGTGAGGCTGCAGTGGGCGGGGTTAGCGGGAGACTGCTGGGAACCGGCCAGCTCTGTCCAGCTCTGAGCCGGGTTCTTTGGGCCTCCTTTGGGTCTAAGAGCTGAAACCTCCCTTTGGGCTCAGGGTCCTTCTGTCGAGGCTGTGACCCTGCTTGGCACAGCAGGAAGCTCACCACGAGGACGCTGAGCCCCTAAGAGCCCATAACCAAGATGGCTCAGAAACACCTCCTATTAACCCCGAACTCCCAAACCAGCCCATCCTCCCCCCAGCAGAGATTCGGGGACTCCCACCAGTGGCCCCACCTTCCCTCTCTGACTGCCCCAGGGCCCACCTGCTCTGCTGACACCAGGCCTCGGTCCTGGGACAGCCTTGGCCCTGTGGCCCGGGAGACGCCGTGCGGCCATCAGGGCAGCACCCATGGGGGCTGTGTCTGCAGTCTAGGGCCCTTGAGCCAGACCTCGGGGGCTGCTGCAGAGATGGGTTTGGGCCTGGAGCTGAAGGCGGGGAGCCGTGGAAGCCCCCGGGTCTACTCGGGACCCAGCTTCGCTGGTTTCTGGAGTCTAGAATGGAGAAGCAAAAGCTAGGCCAGTGGGTCACCCTGGTTCCTCAGCCATCACCGGTGTCTGCCTCTAGCCCATCTCCTTCCATCCTCAAGGCCTCCCCCCCCACCCCGCCACCCTCGACCTCCACTTCCAAGTACCACCCACACAGCCAGCGAGGGCAGCTGCGCCACTCCTACCCGAGGCGACGGCCTCCCGAGGGCTGGAAGGCATCCAGGGGCCCCTGGGGTGGACATGCGCGTCCTGCACGCTGGGGACCTCTGCAGCAACAAGGGCAATGGGTGCGGAGGTCATAGCCCAGCACAAAGAAAACCAGAGAAAGCGACTTCAACAAACTATAGCTGAGCTCCTACACGCTGCGCTAGGGATGTTGTGCGGGGGACACAGGGAGGAGAAAGGGACTCAGAGGCCCAGCCCCTAGCAGCTTAGTAAGCCATGTACGCACAGCCCCGACGGCACAGGAAACTGATCGGCGACACAGAAATGACACATGCTGGGGCCAGGGACAAAGGAGAAGACACTGCCTCTGGGTGGAGGAAAGCAGGGCTGGCTCAAAAGGTTGCAGAGAAGACAGACTTGGCCACAGCAAAGGCTCCAGCAGATCCGGGACAAGAGGCTCAGAGGCCTGGCACCTGGCAGGCAAAGGCCCCGAACAGGAAGTGCCTGCGTGGTCTGCAGTGAGGCGGGCAGGGAAGCCAGAGGGGAAGCGGGGAGAGGGCGGCTCCCAGCGCATCCTCACCCTGAGGAAGATGGCAGGGCTGCGTGTTACAGAGCTCCACGTCCCTGGGCTTCGACTGCTGCAGGTTCCTACAGTGGCTGGGTGGCCCAATGGCACAGACAACCTGTCGCCTCCGAGTGCCCGAGCTGCAGCTCTTGGAGCACTGGGATCAATGGGCGGGGGTGGGGGGGAGAGAGACCTGAGGCCGGGGCACCCGAAGAGAGAAGGGGAAGGTGGCCCACAACACACATCACTGACAGGTGCATGTGTACCCACCTGCCCCGGTGCCAGTCTGGACAGCAGTATGGAGGGAGAGGGGACAAGCACTCACTAAACCCCAGGCGCTGACATGCCAGGCCTGGTCACTGAGGAGGGGACAGGCTGCTTGCATACAGGTCTCCATGAAGGGTGGTCGGTCTTCTGAGGAGCAGGCTGAGGCAGGGAACAGGGACCCTTCGTCACCCTGGCAAGTCACACTCCGCCTCCGGACGCCAGCACCGCAGGTGACAGAACACTGCAAGAGCCAGTCAGCGTGAGTTCCTCCCAGCCCAGAGGAGCCACACACAGGGGACAGCTAGAGGCTCACTAGCCCAGCACGAAGGGCAGACTGTACCCTACTGCTGTGTCCTGCTCCCAAGCCCAGAGAAGCTTGTCACTCTGAGGTCACACATCCTGATCACGGTGGTGGACAGCAGACCGGGGGCAGTTGGGGGGGGTGGATTATGTTGCCTTCTTTTGTAACTGGAGCAAATGTAGATGCTGGAAGCAAAGACCAGCAGCCCCAGCCCCATCCGTCCCATCGAATGCCATGCCCTGCTGCTGCTTCAAGCCCAGGCAAGGTCTCAGCACCCTGGAGAAGGGTGAAAGCTCTGGACCAGGGCTCCAGGACCTAACTTGCCTCTAGTCCCAGCCTTGGCCACAGCTTCCAAGATGCCCCTTCACCTCCCGAACCTCAGCGGCCGTACAGAGGACAGACGCTCACACTAGTCCTGCTACCTCCAGGGCCCGACACCCAGCTCCGGGCTCCAGCCCCAGCCCTGGCAGGGCGGGGCCTCACCTCTCCCCAAGGCCCGGCGCTCCAGGCTGCGCAGCGATGAAGGTTACAAGCCTGTGTGGAAGGGGGCTTCCCAGGCAGGCCGGCACACTCAGCCTCCTCAGCAGCCTCCTGTCCTCCAGAGCCATCAGATGAGACACAGTAGACAGAGCGGGACTGGGAGCCGCCCCCGCAGGAGGCCGAGCAGGGCGCCCATGGCCCCACCTTCCAGCTGGCAAGGAACGGGACTCAGGTCAGGCTGGCCGGTGCGGCAGCCCTCCCTCTGCGCATGCGGGCTGTGCGGTGGGCCAAAGAGCTCCGCACGAAGGCACAGCCTCTCCTCCGCATCCTCCCCACCGCGCCATGGCCATCTGAGGGCAGGGTCCTCACAACTCAGAGCCAACTCTCGCCCCTCAGCTTTCCTATCCTCACCCCAGATCGCCCTTTCCTTCTCACTGGGCTCCCTTTCACCAAGCCAGACTTCAGTCCCACTGGGTCCAACCTGGACAGGGACGTCTCCAGAGCGGGCGTGCTGCCCTGTGCATGGAATGGCCTTGCCTGGCACCAGGTGCGAAGACTGGAAGGGCAGCCCCCACCACACCATGCACAGCCATGCCCGCCACCATCTACAAGGCTGCTGCCACCAAGGCCGGGTGGGCAGATTACCTGTTCCCACACACATGCTGGGCCCCAGCATGGCGCCACGCTCCGGGCCGGTACAGGTAAGAGGTCCTTTGTGCATGAACAAAGGATGGCCAATGCCAACACGCCCTTGGCCAGATCCCTGGCTCAGCCCTCGGTGTGTGCCGAGTTGAGCCCCCTGCTGGCTCAGACCAGGACCTCCAGTACTGTCCCCGACCCTCCTGCCAGCAACCTAGACATTCTGAGTACTGCATGGGCACACGAGGCCAGAGAGGACAGCCCGAGGCCTCACGCTCGAGTCCCTTTGCCGCCTCCCTCAGTGACAGCTGCCAACCCACCCACTTAACCATAGCTGTGGGGAGCCCTGGTGCTCTAACCTCCTCACTATACTCCTAAAGCAGCTTCAAGACCCCCTCCCTCCCCTTCCCCTTCCCCCCCTTCCCACCCCAGGTTGAAGGGGCTGGCAAGGGCCTCACCGCTTGGTCTGTGGGCAAGGGTGGGCGTTACAGGGGCGGCGGTCAGCTGGCCGAGGCTGGCGCTGGCACATGTGGGAGGGATAGGCCTCGCTGTCGCTGGTGCAGAACACCAGGCGGGATTGGTGTCCTGTGCAGGGCCGGGCCGCAGAGAGCAGCTGGTCAGTCAACCTTCTCCAAATGCACATTCTAGGCCGGGCACTGTTCTGGACTCGGTCCAGCGTCACCTGTGTTAAGTCTCAGACAACCCTCTGAGGAAACTGAGCCTCGGAGCATTTCCATAATGAGCAGCAGAGCCCTGCGTGACCCATCGTCAGCTCCAGGCCTGGCCTCCACCCCAGTGGAGCGATAGCTGGAGATACCCTCCCTCTTAGCCTAGGTGGGGTCCTCCGTGGCGGCCTCCACACCCCGGTCTCCCCTAAAGTGACCCCATGACATGGAGACTTCCCGCCTCCTTGCCTACCTCCCCGGTGGCACAGACTTGAGGAGGGGGTTGTGCCTTCCCTGTACCTGATCGAGCCACCCCACCCCACCCCGGGCTGCCGGGGCCTCACCTCCGCCACACTCCACACTGCAGTCGCCCCACGAGGTGTGGCTCCAGCTGAGGCCCTGGCTGGGCCCCGGGCCACGCAGGGGCAGGTAGTACTCATAGTGCACGCCGGGGTTGGCCTCCTGGCTGATGAGCTGCGGCAGGGAGTCCTCCTGAGGTCAGCTGGACCCCACGGCCCACTGGCCGGGCTCGGACCCAGGGCTCCCGGCCACCTATGCACAGGTCTGGGCGACTTCTCAGGGGCCCCCAGCTTCCCACCACATTCTCACCTCAATAATCAGGGGCTCTGAGGTGGGGCCCCGGGCCTGGAGCCGCTCCGGGGCCAGGTCACCCTCGGCACCCCTTTCGTAGTGCAGGATGGTGCTGGCCACTGGCAGGGCCTTGGCCTCTGCGATGGTCCAGTGCCCGTTGAGGTAGTACTCCCCATGGACGCTCCTCACGGCTGCGCGGGGACAGTAGTGGAGTTGGGGGAGGGTGCACCTCAGGCAGCCCAAATTCCCCCCATACCTGGACCACAGCCTCACCCAGGAAGTTCCTGCTGGCAGCAGCCTCCTCGATGTGGATGCTGGTGGCCCCGGGGGGAATGATGAAAATCCGGTTGTAGCCTGATGAGGGCAGATTCAGGTTGGAGGTGGGTGACCAAGCTGCCCTCCCCGAGCACCACTCAAGCCCCTGGAAGGAGCTATCCCCGAGGACCCCCAGCGCCTCACAGAAGAGGGATGCGCCAGGCTGGCTGCATAGGGACCAGAGTTCCCGGCCGGCAGACAGAACAGCTCCACAAGGCCAGAAGCATCAGCGCACCCAGAGCAGGCTGGGAGAACACAGGGTTAGGACAGGGACCAGGGGAAGGGATCAGGTGGGGAAGCCGGGTGGTGGCAATGAGATTTGACCAGGGTCCTAACAGAGGCACAGGGGAGACTCACGCCCCCATGAAGAGTGCAGCCTCCACCCTGCGGCAGCCCCCAGCTCCCCGCCCACGGCCCACAGGCCCCCTCCAGGTGCCACAAGCACCATTGTTTTGAGCCTTGGTCAGAGGAGACAGTGAGCACGAGGTAGGCCAGATCCCAGCGGGACCCCCACCTCTACTGAGGTCATTGGCATTGAAGGTGCCCGTGACGGGGTAGCAGGCTGTGCCATCGCCCCCACACTGCAGACACTTGTCTTCCTGCTTGGACGAGTCTAGCTCATGGTCACAGCCAACCACCTGCCGGGGAGGAAGAGAGATGAGAGCAGCCAGGAGACAAGGCCCCGACAGGATCCAGGCACTGGTCAGCTTGTCCTACCCAGCGCCCCCGGCTCCTGGCAGGACAGGGTGTCAGGATTAAGGATTACTCAACAGAAGCCAGGTGGATGTGTCTGCGTGTCTCCCACCTCCCCTTCTCTGGAAGCCACACACTCCCTCCCCCCAGAGGCCCCGGCCCTCCCTCAGAGCTTGGATGCCGCCCCCCAGGGTGGATTTGTGGCAGTCGGCGAGTCAAGCGAGCCCAGGGCAGATAAGAGGTGACGCCAAGGAGCCAGTCCTTGCCTGGGCCTTGCTGGGCTGCTACAGCAGAGGCCTGGAGCTGCATCTCCTCACACCTCGTCGGGAGAACCTCCCCGACTCTGGTGCTGACCAGAAGGGAGTAACGCAGGAGGCAAGGGGAGAGAAGCTTCTAGAAGCAGCATCCAAGTACCCGCAACCATCCCTGCTTCATGTTTGGTTTTCACGGCAGTCGGTTGTAGTAAGGTGCTGACAATGTGCCACCCAGGGTGTCTTTTACGAGGTCAGCATTCTCAAAGGGCAAAGTGAGGGGGTCAGAGGGTAGCGGTCATGGCTGCAGGCCATCCCAGGAGCAAAGCTGGAAGTCCTGGTAACTTGAGGTGACCCTGCCAGAGCCGGGGAGGGACATCACTCACTCGGCAGTGGCCATCCACACAGATATCCCGTCCGCCAGGCTCACAGGGCGTCCCGTCCTGCACAGCCTCCCGGTGCTTGTAGTAGAAGTTCTCCCCCTTGGGGATGCAGTTCAGCTCACACTTGTTTGGGGCTGCGGTGGGCGAAAGGAGGAAACTGAGGCCAGGGGCCAAGGCCTAGGAGGGACGCAGGGGCCAGAAGCACGTTTGTGACCCCAGCCCATCTCGGAGAAGGGACAGTGTCCACAAGAGGGCTTATCTCTGGGGACATCAAAGAAGTCCCAGAATAGGGGCAAACATACACTTAAAAAGGCCTAGCCTCGCATTGTGTACGATAGTGCAGGTGTGAACAAGGTACCCCAGATCAGTGGGGCACCATGCATGCTGGCCACGCAGTCGATGAAGACCACATTTGGATGGGAGATGCTCACAGCAGAACGGGTAATGGCGAGAACTCTGCAGTAAGTGCAGATATCTGAACATACAGTGAAAACATGGGAGGGCTAGGAAGAAAGGCCAACAGCAATCCTACGAGAAGGCGGGCTTAGGGTGACTTTCTTGTATTTATTTTTCTGATATTTTGTGCTCTCTGTGGCAGCACATACACTAAAATATTTTTCTTTTTACTTATTGGACTGGGGACTAAACCCCAGCCCTTCACACTGAGCCACATCCCCAGCCCCTTTTTAGTTTTTGAGACAGATCTTGCTAAGTCACTGAATCGTATAGCCTGGGTTTAAACTTGCAGTTCTCCTGCCTCGACTTTCCAGAATGCTGGGATTACAGGCACGTGCCACACCAGGTTTTTCCCTGTTGTAATGGAGTATCACGCACGTGCTGTTTAAACCCAAGAGCGCCCCGCGTGGTGGCGAGTACCTGTAATCCCTGCCCCGCGGGAGGCGGTGGGCGACCAATCCCGGTTACAGAAGGAATTCAAAGTTAGCCCGAACTACATAGGGAGAGCCTGTCTCTAAAATCAAACACGCGCACACACAACGTGAGTGTGCTAACAGACACACCTCGAGTACTCTTTTTAGGCTTTTCTTGTGTTCCAACTTCTCTATGATGTGCACTTATATATTTTCAACACCAGGATCCAGCAGAAGTACTGAATACCAAGGGGCCCACTGCGACAACCCATTCCGGCAAAGGAACCGCCCAACGCACACGCACACGCACACACTCGCGCGTTCACCGGCTGGGAATCCAGAGCCCCGCCGTTGCCGGGAGTCACCAGCGTGGAGCGGCCATTCCACTCGCGTCTGCGGTTCCTCCTGCACCGCGTTGCCCTCACATTCCCGACCTCCACCCCCAGCGTCCCCCAGCCTGTGCCCCTCCGGAGCTGGGTGCCAGGGCTCTCGCCAGGCCAGGCCACTTCCAGGCCCCTCCTGCAGCTCGCCCCACAGGTCAGCAAGCCCGCCCTCGACTCCGTGCTGGGCCTGTGCGAGGAGGGTCCTCTGAGGCAGGCGGAACCGAACCCGGGCTTCAAACAGCACAGACCGCCAGAGATCTGAGAAAACGCGTCCCTGCCGGCGAGGCCGTGAGACCTCAACGTGACCACTGCCGCAGCCGCGACGGCCCGTGCTGGGAGCCTGGCGACAAGGCGCCGACCCCAAGGCCGCGGCGCTCACCGCCGTAGTAGGGCAGCCACCGGTACCGCCGGCCGTGAAACGAGGCGCCGTCCAGCTCCGCGCACTGCTCGGCCCTGAAGTCCCGCGCGCCGTCGGGGCAGCTCTGCGCGGCAGGAAGGGAAAGTGGGGCTCCAGCGAGGGTCCCCAAAGAGCTCAGGGTCTGCCCACCCTCTCCCTTCCCAGCCCAGGCCCAGGGTCTCCGCCCGGCCCAAGGGGTGTGCGGCCCGGGGGTGCTGGGCGGGGTGGGGCGCGAGGCCTTACCTCAGTGCGGCAAGTGCGGTAGCTCCGGGCGGGGCCCACGCAGCTGGTGCCTCCATCCCTCCTGCGGGGTGAGAGCACCGCGAAGATACCGCATCCGTGGCCCCCCTGGGGCTCTCCCGGAGCCCCCCCCCCCAGCCTTGGTGGGGCTCCCGGGTGGGCAAGCCCGGGCCAGAGACGCAAGGGGGAAGGAGGCGCGCTGACATGCAGCCGCCTGGAAAGGTGTTAGTGGCCCCCGGGGTCTGAGCAGAAGTCGCTCAGAAGCCTGACCATCCTGAAATTGGCCTAACCCCGGGCCACTGCCTCTGAAAGCAGTTTTCCAGAGAAGACAAACCCTGCCCTTGGAGGTGAGCGGTAACACACACCCAGTTGGAGGCCAGTCTGCAATGTCAGCAGCAAGTAAGTGTAAGCCACTTAAAATAAGCCCTCCCCTCCAGAGCCCGCTTCATTGCCCTGCTTTTGTACCCCACCCTCTCTGCGGAACCTATCAGTTTACACTGAAGTGGGGACAGCTGCACTTAAAGCGTCTGACGGTGACGTAGGAATTGCTAGTTGAAGATCATTTACTCCACTGCACCTGCCTCGTGCTGGACCCAGGTCAGGAGCCCGATACAGGTGCAGGACGTGCACACACTCCAGCTCCTCCCCATCAAGGCTGATTGCGAGTCACGCATGAGTGTGACAAATGAGATGCTTTCCTACACTCCCAGATGCTGCTCCCAGAATGTGTCACTTGGTGGCCAGTGGCAACTAACTCCAGACCCAGCTGCCAGCCTGCCTTTGCACCCACCTCTTTTTAACCCCTGGCCCCTTCTAGTTCACTCTACCTCTGCGAGTAGCAGGGTCGCTCCCGGAAGCTGATGCCCCCTCCGCAGGTCCGGCTGCAGGAGCTCCACTCGCCCCAGGAACCCCAGGTGTCACTCTGCTGCCTTGCCTCGGGAGCCTGCAGGGGATGCCACAGGGTTTGAGCCCAGAGCCTCCACCAGGGCCTTTGCCTACAAACACCCTCTCCCCAGTTCAAGGGGCCTGGGAGTCTCCCACAGGACCCCACAACTCCGCCAGGCACCCCAAGACGTTCATTCACAAAATTAGCCAGCTTTCATCATAAGGAGCCGAGAGCGAGGCCTGGGGAGGGAAAGGGGCGAGGCAGCCAGAAAGGTCAGAAGTTATAGGAGCCCCTGGGAAAGCCCACGCACTTGTGGTCAACGCTAATGTAGGAGAGGAGGCCCTAAAAAGGAAGCAACTGAGGTCAGGGGCACACAGCTGCGTGATTTTCAGCCAGCCACCTAACCCTGCTCAGCTGTGGTTTTCGCGTCTGGCAAAGTAACCACCATCAGCAGTGCCTCCCGAGTCCCCCCAGCTTGTACACGAGGGGAGCCTAGCTGCGTGGAGCCTGGCTTGAGAGCCATGATGTCTGCAAACATCTGGAAGCAGCATCAGTAAAATATGCTCATTGTGATTTAAAAAAAAAAGTGATTCACTTTATTACAGTAAAAGACACATTGCCATTATCTCCCTCAAAATACTCTCCCTTACTTTGAACACACTTACCTCATTGTTCTTGCTACTTTCTGTTATTTATTTTTTTGGTATCAGGAATCGAACTCATGACCTCGCATTTGCCAGGCAGGCGCTGTGCCGCTGAGCTATATCCCCGGCCCTCTTGCCACTTTCTGAAGCAGTTCTGCAAGTCCTCATTCATGTGTTTGACCCTTCTTGGCTGCCTTGATGTCCTCAGTCAGTTCAAAACCTTTACTTTACCTTCACGGTGATTTTGGCTTTGGAGAAGAGCCAGAAGTCACGTGTGCCAGACCCGGTGGAAACGGTGGATGAGGACGCACCGCAGTGTTTTTCCTTGACGGGAAATTGCCAAAAACGTTTTGAACCAATTCAAAACATGGAGATAACCACCAAACAATGCTCTCAAAAGAGGATTTCCAGAATGGTTTCAGAAAGTGGCAAGAAAGATGGGATGTGTGGTGGAAGCGAGGGGACTAGTTTGAGGGGGACTAATGGCTTTGTCTTTTGCTGTCATAATTTTTACTTCAACATTCAGTGTGTGTTTTATTATCACGAAGCATGCGTCATGAGAGTGCACCCTCCCCAGACAGACAGATACAAGGGCAGGGACTGCAGGGCCTGTCCTCAGCGCGACGAGCCCCACAGGCAGTGCTTCCTCAGGGTCCCCAGAGGAAAGGGACGCACGGCCTTGGCACAGCTGCTCCTACCCTGTGTGGCTATCTCACTCTGGCAGTTTCTGTGGCTCTGGCCTAATAAACCAGCAATTTAATCTAATCCTACAGGGGAAACTGTAGCCTCCTCCTGCTGATCTGTGGCAGAGACTCCAGGGGTACCCCAAGATTATCCCCCTTTGCCATCGTGAGTCTTTCAAAACTTGACGCAGCTTCCTGCAGTGAACTGTGGCACTGTCACTAAGCTCACCTCAGGGAAATGGAAGCAAGCACTGCGCTGCGGCCTCTGGCAATGTCCTTAAAGCAGGGGCTGCCAACAGGGGGTGCTGGTGCGGCCAACACTATATCATTTTGTTCCCTGTAATTACCCAAACCTTGGGGCAGTGGGACGCCAGGAGCTGCTGCAGCCGGCCTCGCTGGGCCTGTCCCCACCGGTCCCTGCCTGTCCCCACCTGCTCCTCCTCCAGCACCTACCTGCAGCACCCTAGAAGCCCCCTTTCTGCTGTGCTGTTTTCAGTGGAGTGGGCTGCCCACTGTGCTGGGGGAGAGGGACTGGAGGCTGAGGCACGGGCCTCACGGCACAGTGCCTTGAACCCAGGTTAACAGTCCACTCTTCCTGGGCAGCACCCAGAATGAACCCCAGATGGTGTTCAGGGATCCCTCAGCGGGCCCCAGCTAGAACCAGAAAGGAGACAGCTGAGCTTTGGCCTGGGTCACACCCCTTTTACCACATCAGGAGGGAGAGCAGGGGTCCCAGCCCAGGATGTGCCCGGCCCCACTTAAGCCTCCATATTGGAGCGGGGGAAGAGGCAGGAAAAGGGTCTTGACTGTGCCTAAGGGAGAAGTGACCCAGTAGAGTTCAGGGTGCTTTTGTGATGGGGGGCAGTACTGAGGGGGGAGCCCAGGGCCTTTTCACTGGACTATATCCCAGCCATTTTTATTTTTTGAGATAAGGTCTGGAAGAGTTGCTTGGACTGGGCTCAAATT
This sequence comes from Cuniculus paca, assembly GCA_004365215.1. Classification (NCBI taxonomy): domain Eukaryota; kingdom Metazoa; phylum Chordata; class Mammalia; order Rodentia; family Cuniculidae; genus Cuniculus; species Cuniculus paca. Next base: position 2,003 of record RJWT010030671.1, on the reverse strand, counting down.
TGCAATCCTCCTGCCTCAGCCTTCCAGTGTGCTGGGATTGCAGGCTGATACCATCATGCGTGGCTGGCTCAGGGCACTTTGTAAGTCTTCACTAATTTCATCTGTGCATTTAAGCAGGCATTGAGACTCCCACATTAGCAGGGGAATGCAGCAGTCCTGGGGGCTCTGGATTTCACTCGGGTCTTGATGTCATCACCACGGCCCCACCACATGGGCTTTGGCCTACAAGCAGCTGGGGCACCAGCACGTAGGGAAGGAGCTCAGAGAGTGGCACCCAGGGAGGAGGGCTGCAGGGGACAGAGGTGGGAGAGGGAGGGAGGCTGGAGCCCCCCTGCCGCTCTGACTGTAGCCTGCATTGGACCCACAGGCTCTTGGAGGATGGCCCCGTGCCCCCCGCTGACACCCACCCCTGCCTGCCCTTCTCCCCTCACCTGCACTTCCACAGAGGTGACACTGTTCCTTGCCCTCCCCAAGACTGCACACCACCGTGTCCATCCTGTTTCACTGGTGTGTGCCTCCCAGAGTGAGTGTGCTTTCCCCACCCCACGCCCAGCTACCTCCATGCCCTCCGTTTGCTCAGCAGCGCCTCTTCTCCCCACAGTGGGTCCTGCAGCCTAGCACACTCCTGCTGTGGCCTTAGGACCCAGTGTGTCCTCCAGGGAGTCCTGTCCTTTAGACCCCTGCTAATCAACTACTTGGGTTGCCAGCTGGTTTCCTGTATCCACTAAATGTGTGCTAATATCATAGCCAGTAGTCACATGTGGCTCTTCAAGTTAATAAAAAACCAAATCAAATTTAAAAATTCCTCAGTTGCACTGGCCACATTTTAAGTGCTCGACAGCCACGGTGGGCCTCATGGCTGCCTAATGGGGAGCAGAGATACAGATGATGTGGTTTCTACCATCTCAGAAGGTTCTACCGAACTATCCTACTCGCTTGCTAACCACAAGGAGAAAGCAGGTGACAGTTACCCCAATCCTGAAGGTCCAAAAACCCAGTGATTGGCAGTCGTAGCTGGTCCCGGCAGGTGTCTGGTGGGACGGACCTCGGCTGATCCTAGTACTGCCCCTACCTGTCTCCTTGGAAATGCCATGAGTGGGGGCTTCTCCAGCATCAACCAAGACCCAGCACCCTCTGAAGGGGGCCATCCCTGTAGCAGGGCAGGCAGTTCTGGGTGCCCGGGCCACAAGGCTCCAAGGTCCCAGGCTTCTGAAGGAGCTGGGCGCAGCATCTGGTCTCCTCATACCCATCGCCCCTCTTCTGCCCAGCCCCACGCTCCACGAGGCAGAGGCACCCCCCCTCCTCTGCAGAGACCTAGATGCACTCACCGAGGACCCGGGCTCCAAGGCCAGCAGGAGGGCCACAAGCAGCATCAGCCACATCTCCACCAGCGCCTGCGGGAGAAGTCTCGCTTGAAACGCACAGGCAGGGAGGTCACACCCTCACCCCCCCACACACACACCAGCCCGCTGCAGCCCCAGGTGATGACAGCAGCCTTGAGCTCTAGTGCCAAGTGTGCAGGCGTCACCTTCCCTCTCGTGGCCCATGGGTAAGCGGGAGACCCACTCAGGGAGCTCCGGGGGTACAGGTGAGAGCGCGCGCACGGGCCGTGCCACTCACAGGCATGGGAAAGCCAGCGCCCGTCCACGACCTGCAGACTTCAGGAACAGCTTGTTTCAAGGTCCCAGAGAAAGAAAAAGAGACAGGGTGATTACAAATTTTCGAAAAACACGGAGTTCAGGACCAAAGTGGGCAGGCACTTAAATTGAGCAAGGGATTCCCTTTATAAAAGTCACTTCATAGTTGTTTTTAAACACCTGACCCCCCCCCAAACCAAATTGATCTGTAAAACAGTTTTATTACTAAAATCGATTTTTAAAAATGAAAGTCTTGGAAAATATTTTTGTTGTTGTCGTCATCATTGTTGTTTCAAGATAGGGTCTCGCTATGTAGCCCAGGTTGTCCTCAGACTCGCAGCAGTCCTCCTGCCTCAGCCTGCTGAA